>OMOV01088468.1:0-10678 GCA_900312565.1 Beryx splendens | reverse complement strand
TCACTATCCGAGCCGTGTGCTGGGACGTGGCTGGCTGTGAAGCAGGCGGACCGGCCTGACTGGTGGGCAAGATGGTTCCCAGCTGGGGCATGGAGGGAGGGGATACAAGGAGAACACTAGCAGAGAGGGAAGGGGCAGAGTAGAGTCATCGTCAAATTATACAGATGAAACATGGGCATATGTATGGTACAATACTAACAATAAATCAAATGTTGTGTCATACTGACCCTGGGCTGGCCTTGATTGTATCAGGGACTCCAGTCTTAGTTGGTGTTGTGGCTGTAGAGGCCAAGGGCGATTTGGGGGTTCCAGGTGTGCTTGGGGTCGGGGTTGTGGGGGTTGGTGACATGGGATTGGCGCCTATGTCCTGCCCTGCTTCCAGACATCCAGGGGTTTTACTGCCTCCCTCTTTACTGCCAGACTTCTAAAACATAAACACGAGTCCCGATCAGCAGCCCTCTTTCAAGCGGAACTTGAGCTGCAGAGTATCCCGTCATTTTATATGCAAATGTATACAGCAAGGTGCTCCAAAACCGAATCAGATCACCTACACTATAAAGAGTACCTGTTGTGTAAGTATAAAGTTTCTATCATGTATTGTTCTTGAATTAGACAGACAGGCGTCACCATGACAACATAACGTTCCGCATACCAAAGCATGTGCCATGGTGGTGGGACAGAAAAATAACAGACTGGTATAATGCTGTGCTTAGACTGTGGTAAACAACTCGGAACTTGAAAGTGGTACAACAAGAATTTCCACTACAAAAGCACAAATAGAAGTTTACTCCGCACAGTGAAGGGGTAAAATGCTGACAGTGTGTGTTTTAGGAAATATGCAGCTAAGCCTGTTATTTCTAGAGCAAAACGCAGGCAGTGAACTCACAGGTTTAGACGCTGGTTTAGGTTTCTGCTGTAGAGCTTTTCTTGCTTTGGCAGCAGCAGCTTGAGCCTGGTGAATCCTCTCTGGATTGGGCAAAGAGAAACCATGAGAATGGCCTGATTTGCAGTTTTACCACAGCACAATCGCCGCAGCACCGCGTTCTTCAACTGCCAAATTCAGATCAGTCAGAGTGAGACACCTCACTCCTCTACACCTCAGCGCTATCAAACTTGATCACTTAATGGTAAAAATCGCTTTCTAAAAGTCAAGTCTATTCTTTATTGAGCAGTATCTAATAAATAAAAATATCTAAAAGCTGTATTGATGTGAAAATTAATTAAATATTCACAGCTGTGATTTTTACACCTGCCATAATCCTTTTCTAATGAATTGTGATGATGTCACAGAATGGGAGAAAGTACTTCTGGGTTCTTCATCCATTTGGTTGCATGGACTGCTGTGATGCACTTATGATATATAGCTAAATCTCTTTATGATCATACTCTCAGTTCAGTAGCTAACTTTAAAGCTACAATCCGTGATTTGTGCTCGAGTGCACAAATCTGTACAGGAATTACAATATATGCCCCAGAATGCAAATATATATATTTTTTGTATGTTTCCTGCTTTTGGGCTTCAGTCATTTCATTTCATTTCAGTCTGACAACAGAAAATGTTCTCTGAACTGGTGTTATATTATTTTCTTTGGTCTCTACTACACCAAGGATGAATGCTGAGCCAGTATTGATTTGATGCCGGGAACAGTTATGCACAGGTTTCTTCTCCGCGCGCCGTTTCTAAGTTGTAAGTGGTGGATCAGTAGACGTAGAGTCTGACAGTAACACATAACATTATCTTTTTAGATGGTCATTTGCCAACATCTATTTATCTGTCTCCAATCCAGCTCCAACCTGTCACCATAGCTGTCCTGCCCTCACCTGGAGCTGCGGCTGTTGCACTTCACCACACCACCCTCTCCAACACAATGTTTACAAAATAAGCATATAGGGCAATGCAACGCCGATGAGGGTGCAATTTCATCAATGTGGTGTGGACTGTAGCTTTAACTATCAAATCAGTAGCGTTACTGTGTTCTCCATAGAGGAGTGCAAGGCAGTTGATCAACTAGAGAGCCAGAGAGCTGGCTTAGTGTGTGTCACCACCACAAATGTGCTGTGGGACTGTACAGAATCTGTTCTTGGAAAGAACAAATAAGATCATTACACTAATCAACAACAGCTTTATAATGCAAAAGAATTATTTAATTGACTAATAAATAGTTGTCATCATATTGCTGCTCACCAAACTCCTCCTGACTGCGACTGCGGTGCAGGTAGATCCACAGCTTGCGGCCAATGTCATACTTCACACAAGGGTCCTTCTCATAGTGAAGCCTGTCCAGAGCCCCACTCACAACCGTGTTCACCTGAATGGAACAGAAAGCAATCAAAAATGACATGAATCGTCACAGACAACTTTGTTTCCTGAGACAACAGCGTAAGAGCAGCATCTCTCTAGTGTACATGAACACTTCCAGGGTTAGGGGTTTCCACTAGGACCACTCATGCTAAAAATGTATTCACTCATAATCCTGTAAGGTACTTTACAGTAGATAAAAGTGTCCGCCAAATGGCATATGTAATAGTCATAAAAAAGAACATCCTCTTTGACGCGGGCAGCCTAGTGGTTAGAGAGACCTTCCTGTAACTGGGGGATCTCAGGATTAACAGCTGCTGCTGACTCGTGTTAATTCACTCTGAGATAAATGACTAAAATGTAAAAATACAAACTGTATCTGACCTGAGCACTGGTGACATCTGGCGCAAGAAACTGCGAGTCCTTTAGCAGTTCACAGATCTCTGCCCTGGTTCCCTCTCCGTTAGGTAACCTGGCCGCCGCGTCCCGCACTGAGAACAGGGAAGAGGGTAGAGGAGAGAACAGCGTGTTTGGTTCAGCTGCATCAGAAACATCTAACAGCTTGAGAATGGAATTCTGGTTAAAACAGAGAGGATCTAACCCAGAGAGAGAATGGTGACGTAGGCTGGACGGTCGGAGCGGAGCAGCGTGTGCTCCCTGGCTTTGTTGAGAGACATCTCCTTATCAAACACCCCTTTAACAGGCCCCACCACAGACTCAAAGCCGTGCATCCTGAATGTGAAGGCTTTGTGCGGCTGGTCGTACCGCTGTTGCTCCTAATGGTAAAAAAAAAAAAAGTATGTTGGAGGAGAGAGTTCATGTTCAAACCACAGGAGCAGAGGTGCTACCTGAACTACATAGTGCACACTATAGTATACACGTCATTAATAAGCAGTAACTCAGCACCATTGTCTCATTTAAGTCCTAATAACCAAAACATCACGTCTTTTAACTCTAATCAACATGAGCTTTAAATGGTGAAAGCATCGTGCCTGTTGAAGACAAAATATGTCAAAAGAATTCAAACCATATAATCTCAGTACAGGTAATGAAAATTGTTTTAAAAAAAATCTAATCACATCACCACAAACTCACCTGGATCTGAAACACGTGTCTCTCGTCTCCAGTGCTGGGCCGCACCACATAGTCGGTCCAACTGCTTGGTTAGAGAAATGTAATGACAGATATGATTACCGTTAACTACGACAACCTTGATATTGCAATTAAAGGACTTTAGTATATTGTGATCTACGTGTCATGCATGCAATGCTTGATGAATAACTGTGACTCTTACACTCTAGGTGTGGGCGAAGTAATCTCTGACAGCTCTTCATTTTCCATCTGTGGAAGACAGCAAAGCCTTTTAACATGGATCACAAATAAAACAGTATTCACACGCTGTAGTGCTTAAATATTATTTGTAGTACCTTGACGACAAAATCTTTGGAGTCCATCCACAGCTGACAGAGTGCATTGAGATCCTTCTCTGCATCCTGAGCGGGGCCTGCAATGTGTGATGGACATGAACCTCCGATCTCCATCAGTCTGAATACAAAACACTGCACCGTTCAGGAGTCTGAGTATCTGAGCGCTCTTACCAATCCACCTCCACTGCTGGGACTGCTCAGCAAACTCCACATATGGAGAGAAGCCACTGGGGAGCGCCATCATACCATCTGATCAACAGACAGAAAGCGGGGGAAATAAATGAGGTGGGAAATAAAGCACGATGATTACAATGTGCGTGTTTGCTACCATTCACCTTTAGCCTCTCCTGCAAGGAACTGCAGGGCCGGAACAACCAGCTCGGACCAACAAGAGGCGGAAGAGAACCACAAGTTGAGGGAGCTGGCTGGGGAGGACTGCCACATTTGGACTTTATCCTCTAACTGAGAACAAAACAAAATTCAGAGATGACAATTTGCAGTCAGAACTATCCCTCCACTTTTTATGCCATGTATAGCCAATACATCAGGTGAGAGTCTGTAATGAGTGGATACCATTGCAGTACTGGAAAGGTTTTCTGCCCTCAAGATGTTCTCCAACAAGTTGAAGAAGCTGACAGCTATCTCCTCCACCATGACCGGGCTGCACTGAGACTCCTCCATTGTCCTGTAAAAACGGCGGCTCTTTACATTAGTCTGGGAACATCGGAGCTAACTGATGAAAAGCTGGGTTATGTACGGACACCGATATATGACAAAGGAACGTGACGCTGGACTAGACTCACTCCTCCTTGATGTTGGCCAGTGGAGTGGACGGTGTGTCCGGCAGAGGCGTGATGATGTTCGCTGGTGGAGCTGATGGGGTTTCTGATGGTGCAAGAGTCTCGCAGGGATCCTCAGACTCCACTTTAACGGTCCTCATTTTCTTCTTTCTCCTCTCCTCTCTCATCTTCTTCTTAGGCAGGGCGAGATCAAAGACTGCTGGATGGCGAAGAGTAAAGGCAGATCTGTAAGGTTTGTGTCTTCAAAATCAAGAGGAGCAAGACATATACAGCTTAAGCTTGAACTTATTTATTATTATAGCGTTCACTCACTCATAGTGGAGCCTTTCCGACCAATATTTACTCTTGAAATCATGTCTCCAAGGTGGATATCAGAGGTCATCAAGTCTGGATGGTCCTGAGTGAATGAATCGTTAGGATATAGTGATATAATAATACATTTTTAATAAGCACCTCTGCCTTTTTATTCCTCTGACTCCACTTACTGGCTGTCGCTTCCTCTTCTCCCTGTGGTTTTGCAGCATGGCTTTCAAGTCCCGCTCTCCTAGTTCTATTTTTTCTGTGAAGAAATATAATACGTCTTCAAAGATTATATTCACCGAGCTCACACATTGCAGTGACAGCTGGATGTTGCAGACGTTGACTGACCGGTCGTCTTCATGTCCTGGGTGGAGAGGCTGGAGAGAACTCTGACTGAGACCGTGGGCGTCGGAGAAGAAGGTGACTGAGGGGCTGGCGGCCATGAGGACGAGTCTGAAAACATATAGAATAATACTAAAAGTCATCTATGTGACTTTTTCCAAACCAATACAGCTCTGTTGGATGTCCAGTAATATGTTCAGTAAGCATATTTTACTGATCACCTTAAGTGGAGCGTAGCCTGTGAAACGGGCTGTCCCGGCTGACTGTCCCTAAACTCAAGACTAACGACTTTTTATTTTCAAAATGTGCACAATTCAGCGGGACCTGCCTTTGCTGATCCTGTCTTGTGACTTTATTTGATTTGATTTGGCTGCCAAACAGAAGCTTGGATTTGACTTGAGAATTCATTCTTTTGATTTGAGACTTGACCCTCATGATGTCTTCTTCATATTATTAGAAACATATTACTGTATGCTGTAAATATGGATATCTTGTTTAAAGATTACTTCTTAAAACACACATTTTTTGTATTTTTTCTGCTTCTTTTCTTGAATGCATTTCCTATTTTATCTCATTATGTATTCTACTATATTATGTCTTTCAGTAAAGCACTTTATGAACTTGTTTTAGGTAAGTGCTATTAAAATATATTAGTAGTAGTAGTAGTAGTAACGACGATAGCACAGACTCACCATCATCATCGGACGACGCATTACTGTCACCACACTCCATTTTGACTTCCTTTAGTATCCGGCCCATTCTCCTTCTCACCCTCGGTTCCTGCATCTCAACATGACTCTTAGAGAGCAACTTTCGTTTCGGTGGAATGTCCAGCCCACTATGAACTGCAAACTCCAGCAGGTCCTGCAACACGGAGACAGAGCGAAATCAACTGCAAGGGGCCATACACGCTGTACTGCAAACTTCTGAAAAACAGTCGAGTATATCTGCCGTACCTTCCTGGAGACAAGGATCTGCTTCAACAGTCTATGGTAATACTGCTGAAGGGAGTACAACTGTCGCTTCCTCTGGGACTTGGCGCACAGTTGTCTGTACTTGACCACCTCAGGATTAAAGTAGCCATCTGGGTTGAAAATAATGAGAGGTCATGCTCAGAAAATGCTTCAAAAACGCACTCTGCTTCATAAGGTTGTGTGTGTGCTGCTGGGTGAATGTGTGGGATATGCAGGAGGCACCTCTGAATAGCTTTTGTGCAAGATGAAGGGGATTCCCAAAGCTGAAGTTCTTGTCATTGAATAAGTCACTGATGGTGCTGTTCTGCTCCGCAACATTGTTGTCAGGAAATTGTGGCAAAAACTGGCGAAGGTGCTGCCTCTGGGAATCTGACAGTACTTCAGTCCAGGTGCTTTCGCTCATCACAGAGAAGAATATATCAGGCTGTTTGAAGCAAAAGCAAACAACAGACATGAATGCATAACCTGTGTTTGTGTCTGTAAACAAATTAGGAAACAGCAGCATTTCATCATGAGTGCCACCCGACTCACATCCTCCAGCAGGTCCTCTGGCAGGCTCACTCGACAGTTCCCCAACATGCACTCCTCTGTGATTTGCCCGTCATGTTCTTCCTTTGGGTCAAGAGGGTCTGTCAGCATGTGGGTGAGGGCATCCATCCTTCTCTTCTACACCAACCTGAGGAGGTGGAGGATCTTTCACACAGAAGATTACACATCGTTACAAAGTCACATGAAACCTGCTCTTATGGTACTGTCACTGCGGCCAACTAACGTACTTGTTGTGATCCAACTTACAGTTATAGTTCAACTTATGGATTTGGAGAAGCTTAGTAGCTCACTGCTAAACGACGGGAGATTATACGAACGTTAGCTAGCGTTAATGTCACATAAGCAAGGTAACATTAGCTACTAGTAAACAAATTAGCCCCGAATCGGTAACGTTACTGTGCTAGACGTTTTACAAACTAACGTACCGTTGCTTAGCGAGCTAACAGCTAGCAAAAGATCTAATTAAAGCTTTAGGATTCCTTTTTTCGGGTTTCAAGACAAAAGGCGCACCATCTTGGCAAACATTTACATTTCATGACTAAATATCAAAACTACTTAAAAAAAAGAAGCTAATATTTACCTGAAACTGCATTGTGTATAGAGGGAAGGAATGGTTTCACCGACGTACCGTTTTCTTCTTCTACTGAGATTTGCGGCAGACTCGACGCGCCTCTGGCCTTCTGCCGCCCTCCACAGGAAGCGAACGTTACATGTCCGTCACAGAATGGTGTCAACAACTGTAAAGATTAAATCTAATCAAATCTAGTAGACCCACTGTAAAAAATTATAAAGGGAATCACATCCCAATTCCTTTAACCAAACGTACTTCACAATTATCGTGCAAATGTTTTGGCCTGAGAAGACTGAAACTCCTACTCTCAGTATTCCCTGTGGATTATTCCAAGTCAGGTAAGGGTCACCTATTCTTGCTAGCTACATACCGGTTTACCAGATCCAGCTAGCTAGCTGCGATAGTGTGCATGTAGGGGATATCTTTGCTTTTTCAAATGCTGGTCCAGATTCCAACTTTGTTCAGCATTTATTCTTTCTAGTGCCAGCAGAAAGAACAGGTGGCAGCAGGACAGCACCATGATCATCTGCACAGGTGAGGGGTAAATTGCTGGGCATGGGAAGGCCAAAGGAAATAGCTAAACAACAACAACAACAACAACAAAAACCCTGATTGGTAATAGCTAATGTTAGCTTGCTGCAGTTTGCTGCAGTGGTTTCATACAGTTAGCTGGTTGACAGTCATGGTATTTATACAAGTTAGGGACACTTTTATGAATTTCTACCTACTAATTTTACCATTGCTTTGCACTTTCCCCTGCACTTTTAATAGGAGAAGCAGGGAGCAGCAGCTGTTTCTGCACAGGTGGAGTAACTAGCAGGGCAGATAACACTTAAGTTTATCTTCTGCTTGATATTTAGCTTCTTACAGATAGGCGTATGCAGTTACTGTAGCTGATTGACAATCATGGTATTTATTACAATTTTAAGGATTCTCTTCTGAGTTTCTTTAAGTTTCACCATTGCTTTTCATGTTTCTGTCCTGTCAGTGAAGAGCTGGGAACATCAGGGCAAGGAGCAGCAGGTGAGGAGGAGGAGGAACATCCTGGATCTGCTTTCTGTTCAGCTAGCTGCAGCCAGGCTTCATACACTCAGCTGGTTGACACTCATCGCATGTATTAAAATTGTAGGTATACACTCCTCAAATTTACTTTAAATTTGACCACCTTTGCATTTACAGTATGTTTCTTTCCTGCCTGTTAGTTAGAATAGGCCTACATGTTAAGCTGAATAAGACTATAGTAGCTCATTAATTGTTTGAATCCTGTCACAGGATACATTTAAAAATCAGGGGGGGGGAGTCTTGAACAAAGTTTGTCCCCCTCACTTATGAAAATATGCCCACAATGGTTTATATTGTGCTTATATTCTTTCCTTTTTCCCTGTTGAATCCTGTTACTTTTGCTGCTGCAATTACCTAATTTTCCCACGAGTTCAATAAAGTTGATCTTATCTTATCTTATCTTAAACACCATTAAAAATGATGGTAAATTGTTCATGAATTAACCATAAATGCTGCACTGCTGTAATATATGGTTTTTAATAATTTATTAATTTGGAAAGAATCTTAAAATGGTAAGAAATCTTTAACAAATATCGATATATACATTAACAAATAATTTGTGAAACACTACGTAATATTATTTGGGCCCCTAGGTGTTACCCTGCAACCTCTTTGCCTAACCCTAGATATAAATACAATCAGTCAGTACATGAAATCATAAACGTTTATGAAAAGCATAAGTCAATGCTGATGATAAGTACCAAGAACCAAGACTGTCATCCTTATTCTCCTAAGGATGAATTAGACTGAAAAGTAAAAACATTGTCAGCTCAGTCTATTTTTAGAATGTAGAGAGCTTTTTTTAGAAGCTATTTTTCAGTTGTTATAGCTTTATGAGAGTTTTCACCTTATAATATTTAACATCTCACTCAAGTGCAGCCGTGTCCAACACAGTGCAGACCAGCTGTCCAGATGCCATGGTCTAGTAGTAACATTTTAATTGCTACTGCAGCTTTGTCAGTTCGCTCCACCTCTTTTTGATGCTGTAATGAACAGGGGTTAACTGTCAATCCCCCTGCCCCATACCACAGCCGGAGAGAGGCACTGGACCCACACTGCCCTTCAGAAACCCGCACCAACATTGTCCCGCCACACGCTGCCCACGCACAGAGCAGTGACAGGAGTGAGAAACAACGGGTCATTTTCCCATCTCTCGCAAGGCTTAGCCTCTAATGCCTTGACAGGATGGCAGAAGGTGCAGATGGAGAGGAAGAGATTCAGTTCTTGCGTACGGTAAGTGATGCTGTCTTCTCTTTCTCAAATAGTATGCTGGAAAATGGCTTCAGCAGTGTATAAAACTCTTGGTAAACTTACTTTCTTACTCAGCAGTGTACAGTTATAACCCTTTTTATGTTGAACGGTTGCTTGTGGATAGAGAGTAGGCCAACCTATTTTATAAGACCAACCGTATTAGTGACTTTCTTCACATAGACTGTGGAAGGCACAGACTGACAAGGACAGGTGGCTGGTTTTGTCTGCATTGTTATCTATTTATATCCCCGTGCCTTGGGTACATGATATGTTACTGTTGTGTCACTGAGGAGACAACTTTGTGCGATGTAACAGGTTACAAATGGGTAAATGGCAGATTAAGGAAAGCAATTAGATACAATTAGATGACAGTGTTTGTCTCATTTTGACGCTGGCACCAGATTTGTACAGTATTTGTGATGACAGTTATTAAAACAATGAATATATTGTCCACACTGTGTGAGATTTAAGCCATTTTCACATTTTTTGAAATCACTAATTACACACTTAAAATGGCTTCACAGAGAAAACCTCTGTCATGCCCGGGTTAAATCTTTAAAGTGAAAATCCAGCCCAAAGACAGAGTTCAGATCTTACTCCTATTATACTTTCAGATAGTGTGTGTGAGAGTTTAGTCTAGATTTGTAAACTTGAACAAGTCTCTCCCGAAGCGAGACTGGAGGCAGGCCAGACTCGCTGGATGACAAATCTGTGAGAGGGAACCTTTGGCCTCAGTGATAGCATTCATTCTTGGTTTGTATTTGTTCGCACTACAATAGAAGAAAGCTGATATGGATGTAAATGCTTTAACAAACACTCTAACAGTCCATAAAATCAGTCCCCAAGTTACTGTCGGTGCAGCACCTCCATGTTTTATCTCTTGATGACATTACAGATTAAATCGTTGGCCCTGTTGTGTCCGGCAAGTTGTTCATGCTGACAAATGACTGAGCTGTCTATGATGGTAGGATAGAATAACAACCGAGTTTGGATTTTGGGTGGATTTTCAGGAGTATAATATCACTCTTTGTGATGTGGGTGCTATGTCATATCACAAAGAGTGATATTATACTCCTGAAAATCCACCCAAAATCCAAACTCGG
>OMOV01088464.1:0-14060 GCA_900312565.1 Beryx splendens | reverse complement strand
CGCAGCCCCGACGTGACGGCCTCCGCTCTGCAGGGCATCCAGCTTGCCATGGCCCTCCACAGCGCCATCCTCAACAGGGGTGAGACACTGAGGCAATGAGTGGCAATGATGGGCAAATGTGACTCAGGGGTTATGAGGAGAAGGTTTATGCATGAGGGCAGAGAATTTTAAGCGTACTGAGGTTGATATTTATAACACCTAAAAAAAAATCTTTCCGCATTTTGCTTACACTGTAATTATCATTTTCATCTCTGTAACCGACCAAGCTAAAGTCTCTGAGTGTTTATCTCCTGCTCCCAGGTTTTCGGGAGAGTGCCTTCTCCCTGTCCCTGTTGGCAGCGGGTGTGGCTCACTCTGTGGCCTCGGCCTGCAGCATGGGCAAGCTGCGGGGGTGTGGCTGTGAGGCCAAGCGTCGCCTGGACGATGACAAGATCCGGCTCAAACTCACACAGCTGCAGCTGCAGACCCTCCAGAAGGGCGGGGTAGGCATGGGCATGACACGGTCATTACCCTCCGAGTTAAGCGCTCACCATGGCGACCTGCCCGCCAACCTGCGCTCCAGCCACCCCTCCACCCTGCTCAAGCCCTTACCAGATGAGCTGAGCTCCATGCAGGAGACCTGGGAGTGGGGGGGCTGCAGTCATGATGCCCGATTCGGGGAGCGTTTCTCCAGGGACTGGCTAGACTCCCGGGGGTCCCCAAGAGATATCCACGCTCGCATGAGGATACATAACAACCGGGTGGGACGACAGGTGAGTAACCCACTTGCCTTACAGTCTGCTCCACTGTGTTCTTTGTATTCTTAAGAGTGCAATCCAGCTTTTCACGGGCATACATCTTCAGTGTCATCATCTAATTTGCTTACATCGTTTACCTTCTCTACACAGATAGTGACTGACAACATGAAGAGGAAGTGCAAATGCCATGGCACCTCGGGCAGCTGTCAGTTTAAGACCTGCTGGCATGTGTCCCCAGAGTTCAGACTTGTGGGCTCTCTGCTCAAGGAAAAGTTCCTGTCAGCCGTTTTCGTCAACTCCCAGAACAAGAACAATGGGGTTTTCAACCCCCGAACAGGGAACGGAGCTAGTGGGGGCACAGGGGGACTCAACGGAGGTCGCCGCCGAAGCATGTCCCGAGAGCTGGTGTACTTCGAGAAGTCTCCGGACTTCTGTGAGCGCGACTCGTCCCTAGACTCTCTGGGCACACAGGGACGCATCTGCAACAAAACCAGCCACAGCATGGACAGCTGCAGCTCGCTGTGCTGCGGCCGCGGACACAACATCCTGAAACAGACACGCAGCGAGCGCTGCCATTGCCGATTCCACTGGTGCTGCTACGTGCTGTGTGAGGAGTGTCGTGTCACAGAGTGGGTCAACGTGTGCAAGTAGATCGCAGCCCTCCCAGTCCCCATTGCTTTTGCCCGTCCAGGACTCAAGATGGCGAGCCAGTCCTGTTACTCTCCCACACATGCACACTCCCGTAGTTTGGGTGTTTGTTTTGCTCCTTGTGTAACTCTCCCAGAGAATCTGTTTATCCCCCCTCTGCTTTTTTTTTTTTGGTCCGTCATCTGGGATCTATTTTCTCTTTGTAGCCGTTGTTATTCTCAAAATGCCAAGTCAGAGATTGAAGAGGTGACTCATGTCATTTGTCTTCCCTCAGCCTGTTTAGACGCTGCCCTCTCAGCCATGAAAATGCCCGATACCCCATCTTCTCTATCCTGCAAAACGAAGAACAACAATGGCGGGGATGCATTTCTGCTCAACTCATCTCATTGTACAGTACTTGTGTATGTTAATGTGTATATATATTTTTGTAAATGTATTATTATTAATATTATTATTGCCTTGGAGCCTGCCTTTTGGGTCTAGTTTATGAGAGGAACATTTGACGCTCGGGATGGTGAACCGATGCCATGAGTCAACAAAGACTCAACACATGTTGCCATGACATGATCTCCAAGACATTTACACCGTTTGGATATTCTGCACCTGTGCCTCAGCAGAGAGTACGAGAAAAATCTTTCTGGGAGTCAGTCTCAAAATCAGTATGTCTAGCCAAATGGTCTTACCGACTGGAAAAGACAAGATAAAAGACAAGATTTTTTAGTTTTTGAAGGACAAACACATTTGGGCGTATTAGAATGCTTTCTCATGGGCAACAGGGGCTACATGCAGGACTTGTATAAAATTACCTAAATCCTATACTTAACAATAAATAACTAAAGATCGGAGAGCTGATACAGGGTCAATTTTTGGAGACAAATTCACTGGGATCCTTCAGTCGTCCATTCATTTTGATTTATTCACAGCATTTTAACAATCAACCAGGAATGTACTTTACATACTTCATCACATCGGTCACCGGTGGTCATGATTTTAATGAATTCATACTGTGATAAAAACATGCTTCTACTTGATAGATGTGTGTCACTTTCCTGTGAGAGTTTGGCTTCGCTCTCGTCGTACCTGTACTTGTTGCTTCAGTACATTTGATCAGTAAGAGCACTCTTAAGATTCTTCCCACATGTAGCATACGTCAAAGTGAGAGATGGGCCTGCTTTACTCTTGAGCTGATGCTGAATTGCGTGTGTGTGTGTGTGTGTGTGTAGTTGTGTGTATGTGAGTTGGAGTGCATATGGGGGGTATACTCGCCGCACTACAGATTTGGGAGGTGGGAGTCTTTTTATGGCCACTTCATGCTGAGAGGAGGACTTTTTATGGCAGCAGGATATTGTTTCCTCAAAGTATGACTTTTATTACTGGAGGGAAGCATCAAGAGAGCAGAGAGAGGGGGGTGATTATACCAGTCTTTGCTGTGCGAGCCTCTGAGGGGATCATCTGTCCAGTGTTCACAGCCAAGGAAGGGACTCGCTGAACCACGTGCCGCTGGGACAGCGTGTCCCTGTTACCTGGGAGACAGACATACACAAACACAAACACAGGCACATAAACACACATGCTCGCATTCACATATAAGACACTGACATACACAGACATAGACACAGCCACACACTCAAAAACACACACATGCGTACACACATTAACTCCGAGGGATTGGCACTCTCCTCCCAGGTACATTGCAGAGTTAGCAAAATGCTAACGTCAACGCCTGCCTGGATTTACAATAGCAGCATTCCTAGATACATACGTCTTACATGATCCAAACTGTCTCCATGCTCAGTCTGTTGGGAAAGCTTCTTCTGCCACGGCTTTAATGCCAATTAAATCTTGTTTGCATGGACTTAGGTAAATATCCCTTGACTCCTGAGGAATGGCTGTGCCAGTGGCTGAATCCACTGCTCTCTCTTTGGTATTTAGTGAGGGAATAAAAGAGAGCGGGAAAGAGACTGCTATGGAATGATAAGGGACTGGATTTCTGGTTTGCATTTCTTCATTCCTTCATCATTTCACCCTGGAGCTGCTGCGAAAGGGAATTTCCTGTCACTGTTTCTCCCATGTGTGAGACAGAGAGGTTGGTGGACAGCCCAGGATTGCTTTCTCTCTCTCCCCCCTCTCTCTCTCTCTCTCTCTCTCTCTCTTTCTTTCCCACTCTCCCCTCCATCGTTGCAGACACAGACACATGCATAGCAACACATTGACTGCCCCCCGAGTAATGACAACCAGACTGGGCTGAAATTAAAGAGAGAGAGGCAGAGAGAGGAAGTTAGGAGAGATAAAAGTTCCCCGCTTTGATTGACAGGATGATTATATGTATAAAGTAAGGCGATTTAGTGTGTTTAGTTGGATATAAAGATAGGGAGATAGATCCTTACCGTTCGTACAGTGGGGATGCAGATGTAAAGGACAAATGGGGGATGGAGAAGGGGGTGAATAAAGTGTACTCTGTATAAATACATGCCTCAAAACATCTGCTTCTCAACTCCCCTTTCATTTTTGATGTGGGACAGGGAGAGAAGGAGAGCGGGAGAGAAAACACAAGGAGCCAGCTACCCAGAACATCAAAGCCCCTGCCCTCAACGCGCAGGCCCTCATTAGTTCAGCTAGCAGAACCAACGAGACTTGTGATTGTGTTTGCTGGGGTGCACGCTGGCAGACACTTCAGAGGAAAGTCTCCTTTAAGTCATAGCTCCCCACCCCACCTCTCCTACCGCCACCCCTACCCGCTGTAACCCCCCTGTAACCCTCTCCAAACTCCCAGCGCACACAAACACGGCCGGCTCCCCCACCATCCACTCCACCCCGTAATCTGGTCTGCAGCTGCAAACATCTGCTCCCCTCTTTATTCCTCTGCCTTCACCACTGAATTGATAAACACATCTATCACAGGACCACTGACTGACACGCAAGAGAGAGAGAGACAAATGTTGGACTCGCTAACTCGTTACCTATGGCTGAGGGGCTTGTGTTGGGCCACGTGTCGTTCAGTGACATCGGGTTGTTTTTCAGATGGTTGCCGGATGAGAAACCTATACACCTACATGTCAGAGGAGGGAGGGGAAGATGTGAATGAGCATATTTTACTCAACTGGCTCAGCTCAGAGAATTATTCCCTCCTATATCCTATAGGCTTAGTCACTTTGTAAAACCACACCTGAAAACTCGGATAATCCAACAAAATGAATCAGTACCAAAAGGTTAGCAACCTGGTGTAACATTGATTCAGTTTCAGTTTTGTTTCCTCCTTTCAGCTCGTTATCCGTGGCACACACTCCTGCTGCCAGGAAGTATCACTTGGCATCCTATTACAGTCAGCCAGTTACTTATTCATTAACATGATTCCTATGTTAATTATTCAAGCATGTTGGCCTCTAGACTCCCTGTTACATTTCATATTGGTTTGGATTTTGGTGCTGTGTAATAGCACGCAGACTGCAAAGCATTTACAATATTAAAACACATGAAACGCCTAGTTTGTCAGAAAGACATCTTTGTGTTAAGTGTGTACCTGCATGTAATTAACATATGAACACAATATCGGACATTACAGAAGCAGGTTGAGTCTACCGGTGTTTGATACTGACGTTACACTGTTAAGAAACGACTAATTAAATTCCAGCTGACCTCTAGCACTGCTGTCGGCTTTTAATGAGTCATGAGGGAGAACAAACGTGAGGTGCTCTTGACAGTCTTACTACCGCGAGAATGTGCAGTGTTACAGCCGTGGCTCATCGCGAGACTATCATCCAGCCCTTTGCCTGAATCCAGCTGATACCGTTGACGGGTAAGTGTGAATGAGATGCAAATTGTGAAAACGCCGAAAGATGTATACAGGTATTTAAAAAAAAGCTTACTGCGTCGTACTGTCGCTGTCTTACATATAGGACACTTGTCGGTAAATGAACGGGTGTTAATCGACGACATCAGGCCGACTGGTGTGCTTGTCGTGACTCGCACGAGAGGATTACAGCACACAAATTGATTGAGAAATTCATTAGGATTCTGGACGCATTACGATTGTTGCAACATTCGAATAAAGAATTGATCGAACCCGTTCTGCGGCGCGTGCACTCTCGTGTTGACACCTGAAGGCTGTTTCCTGCAGCATCAGCCATCTCCTCTGGCATTATGACAGATGTACATGGATGTGTGGCCACTGCAGCTGTACAGGCTAGCTAGCAGCTGTAGCATATGCATTTGGTGGATTTTTTTTTCTTCCGCTGTATGGATGCGTATCAATAACCAGCATCAGTAACATGCACTGAGATATTCAATCATAAGGAGTGCAAGGCTTCCCAGAGAAAACAAGGATGCTCCATCTGCAGCACAATAGGCTATTCATGCTGATTTTGCTGATGGGTTTATTTTGCATTGCTCCAGTGCAACACCAAAAGCACCTTAAATAGAATATAAAGAACACAACGCTGCAAGAATAAGTTCACATCAAAACAGTTGGCCTCTTATAGGGGCAGCACCAGAAAAGACTACTGAAAAGTGAAATTCAAAGTGTCACCCCAGTGCTGTATATGCTGTGTGAACTATAAATACCAACAGGCGAAGGCTCTGTGTCATACCACATAATATACATTGATTGCTGCACTGACTTTTAAGATAATAGCCAGCAAACAGCGCTAACCATCATAAAAGGTAGTTACTCTGCACCACATGAAAGCTGATCCACATAACAGAGATCCAATATGGCAGCCAGTTTCCCCTGCTAGCTGTCAAAAGTGTAAAGCAACAGCCTTCCAGTCAGGTCAGCTGCCTGCCGAGGTGTGAAGTATGCTTTTATTGGCTTTCCTCTGAGGTGGCTTCGAGTCGTAATGAGGTGTTAATGTTGAGAGTTGCTTTTGAAGAGCTACTGCGTCTCGCTGTTTTTGTGGCTTGGGCTCTGTAAGTGTGGTTCCCCTGTTTGTTTTGGCTGCCCGGTTGCCATTTATAGCAACTGTCCTTTCGATTCCCCTCCACAACAGTCCCATTGTGGTGAGGTGAGAGCTGCCAGTCATCATGGGAAACATCTTTGGCAACCTGTTGAAGAGCCTGATAGGGAAGAAGGAGATGAGGATCCTCATGGTGGGCCTGGATGCTGCGGGGAAAACCACCATCCTCTACAAACTGAAGCTGGGGGAGATCGTCACCACCATCCCCACAATCGGTGCGTGAGGAGAGAATTCCTTATTGATAGCGCCGAGTTTGTCCTGTTTCCCAAAGCCAAGTCAAAAACACGATTGTGATTGTTTGTAAGTCAGTGAAATAAACCGTACAGTAACCCTCATCGATTTGCCTTCATTCAGGTTTCAATGTGGAGACGGTGGAGTACAAGAACATCAGCTTCACGGTGTGGGACGTGGGTGGCCAGGACAAGATCCGGCCCCTCTGGAGGCACTACTTCCAAAACACCCAGGGTGAGCTGATCGAAAATCCTCCGAGCTGGTACAGTAGTCAGCCATGTTGGAGTTAACAGGACAGAGGTGTGACAGATCCCGCAGCACAGCCTGACCCCGACCACCTGACTAATACTTTAGATGAGGTCATTTGCATGCAGCGTCAGACTGTTTCAAATTATTGTATTATTAACTTGCTCATGTTGAAAGCCTTGACAATGAATACACTTGGTTTTAATATGTTGTTAATAGCAATGTGATGTCAGCATATTGTTAGAAAGCAGGATGAAAGTGATTACAGCCGCTCTGATTCTGGCGCAGGCATCAGAGCTGATGGTTGTGTTTTGGTTAACCCCTAACGACAGTCACTGCTGTAAACCTTTTTTTTTTTGAGAGTGTTTATCAATCTTCCTGCAGGCCTGATCTTTGTGGTGGACAGTAACGACCGCGAGCGGGTAAACGAAGCGCGGGAGGAGCTCATGAGGATGCTGGCCGAGGATGAGCTGCGGGACGCCGTTCTTCTCGTTTTTGCCAACAAACAAGTAAGCCTCTCTCTGCTCTCCTCTTCTGTATTCCCTACTTTCTTGCAGCTCTTTCCTCACCATGTGCCATGTGGTTTTGTGCAGGACCTGCCCAACGCCATGAACGCAGCGGAGATCACAGACAAGCTGGGCCTGCACTCCCTACGTCACCGCAACTGGTACATCCAGGCCACCTGTGCCACCAGCGGCGACGGCCTCTACGAGGGCCTGGACTGGCTGGCCAATCAGCTGAAGAACAAAAAGTGAAGGGTCCAATGAGGAGAGAGTGGGGAAGAGCCTGGGTGCCAGCTGCAGGTAGTGGTTCTAGTTGATCCATTGTGTTTACATGGAGAGGCAGCGCTGAGCAGCTCCCAGGGGGCGACTCTCAATGGCTCTCCCCCCCAACTCCTACTTTCTCTACTTATTTTAATGACTTTAATTTGGTTGGAACTGCAGTGACTGTTTTTAATTATTTAGAAACCAATGGTGTAGAAGTTGACCTAAATGAGTTACATTCTATAAGCTGAATGCATAAATATTGGGATGTAATAATATGAAGTTATTGTAAAGGCATACGTATTTTCCCCTATTTGCAGTCGCTCTGTCTTTTAGATTTGTTCAGAAGAAATGATAAATCGAGACATGATGGCAGAGCAATCCTGTGTGACTGAACTTTCCCTCAGTTAACTTAATGTAAATTACAAAGAATTTTATGAGTGTACTAGTAGTACTACTACTAGCACAGTATGCTATCAGATTGTGTGAAAAACAGTATAATGGCTCAGATCGATTTAAACTTGCTATTTCATGTCCACACCAACACCAAATTATGCACTTCAGAGCTCAACTTTCATTTTATTATTAAAAATCTTAGTTAATTTTGATTTTATATTAAAAAAAAAAAAAGATGAAACTCAACAATACATGCTGACATACTGGATAGTCTTGAACAAATTGTATTTTTGTCACCATTTATTTATTTATTTATTTATTCATATGCTTATTTATTTATTTATTTATTTTCTAAAAGTATCTTGCGCTTTCTCTCCCTTTATTGCAATGTACATTCACTACCAAGGCAGTCGAGAAAAAAGAAACCCTACTACCACTGTATATTACTGCTGCCCAGTCTGCATGGAGATGTCCCAATACTGGCTCATGGGCTTGTAGGAGTGTCCAACTGCTGCAGGCCACTGCTGTAAATAAAAAAGATGAAAGTGTTTTTAGGTGACTTGCCTGGTTAAATACAGTAAGGGTTTGAACACTGTCTGAGTCAGTGAGCTGAACTGATACAGATGATACAGAGACAGACCAGCGCTGTGGCTTAGAAAAAATGCTGCTGTTGGCCTGTGGAGAGTGATGCAGCGGAGCGTGTGATGGGCTAAATTAGACAGCGTATACGGTTCCCAATGTGTTTTGGGTTTTTTTGTTTTTTTTTTGCTGGTAGCTGCACTGTATCTATCAAAATAACGCACATTGCTTGTCATCCTGATTTATTCATCCTTACTTGGCTTGACATTGTGTGTTTCGTCTGTTAACTATCTGTTTGCCATGTTGCACAATTAACTTTTTAGGAACATTGTTGTTGTGCAATATGCAATGTCTGTTTTTCTCGTATTCTGAATGGAGTATTTGTTTATTTTGGACCAAAAGGCAAGTGTTGAGTTCAGTGTTGGTTCGGTTAATTTGCTAATTGGGTCAGACGATGTCTTCTTGAGAGTCCACAAGTCACGTAATTTGAAAAGAAAAAAAAACCCAGGAGAGGATGATAGTAATATTGCATCATAAGGCATGTTAATACTGTAAAAGATCTGTAATAAAAGTGAATTATAATAGCCCGTTTCCTCAGACTATATTTGTTAGTCTAAGTTACTGCTGCTGGTTGGGACAATGCTGTACTGATAAATGTTATGGATTTAGTGTAAAGTTTACCTAACAACCTTCTAATATGCAAGAGCATGCTTTTCTATGTCAGCGCAACTGTATATATGTTTATGTAACAAGAAAAGTATACAATAGTATTTGCGGTCAAAATGAAATTGTTGTTGATATACCTGTAGATATCGGGGTCAGTGTGTTGGTGCATATGTATAATTGACAACAGCTTGTGTGTGTGATGTGCCCTCTATTCAGTTCAGTTTGGTGTGGAAATTGTTTTTGTGGCCTTATATCGCCAGTCGTTAATTTCTCTTTGATAACAGTTTGTATGTAGGAATATCTAACATTCAAATATCTCACTTATGATCTGTAACACTGATGCACTCACAGTAGTGTTGTGGCTAAGCATCCTTCTTTTAACGACTATTGACTGAACTAATGTGGAGGATGGAGAAAAGCAAGACTACTTAACATTCCAAGTGATAATGTGTATTCAAAAAGAAAGCAGCAGAAGCTGGATTATTATATTATCAAGAGGAGAAAATGAAAACAACACAAACTGGTGCAAAAGTGTTGAATGATTCAGTTATTCCTGGCACTACACTGATCAATCAATAAAAAGACCAAAACACAATTTTGCTTTGCCTTGTACATTATATTTCCCTTCCTGTCGTCATACTTTGTTTAGCAGGTTGTGTTTTGTCCTGCTTGTAAGATTTGTTTCTTTTATGCTTCTAAGATTTGTTTCTTATTTTTTATTTCAATCTTTTGCCCCTAGATTTGCTCAAAACAATTTAAACTCGGCTGAGATTCTAACCAGAGATTGATTACAACTCTGCTAATTGTTTGTCATCCCAGTTGTAGAGTTAATCTGGCTAGATTAATGGCACTATTTCAGCTTGATTATTAAACATGTAAAGATGGACATGGGCAGGATGAGGACAGGTCAAATGGATTCCAGCCGTTTTATAGTCTAGCAGTATATGACAGGACATGGATATAACCTTCTCTTTTGGCCTTTACTAACTGCTGTCATCAAGAGGAGTTTGGCACAATCAGGTAGTTTCCCTGTGGAATTGCTTTGCTCCAGAGAGAGTCATCTTGGCCAGAGTTTGTCTGAGCCAATCAGAGGTCCACGCAGGGGAGAGTGCCGCTGTGTCTCCAGGGGTGTGACAGCAGTATGTGGGTCAGAGCTGCTCCCGGGGCCACCGGCCCCCAGGGCCCCCTGCAGGACGGCTACAATAGCGGCCCCAGGGCGGATGCCATAGCTGGGATTCCCACCCGTAACCGGGACGCCTTCGCCCAGGGCACAGACACACTGGCAGCAGCCCCACAATCAATTCATCAATCTCTGAAGGGAGTGGCAACTGCAAAAGGCCACAGAGCTCACCCCCACTGCTCGCCTTGGACAGGACAGGGCCACCAGGGCCGACACTCAGGCTGACACTAGGCACAGCCAAACTCTGAGGAAACCGCAGAGTCTGCTGTGGCCTTTATATGGAAACCAGTCACTGTGAACTGACAACAGAGAAACTCTCACATCACAAACTCAGAACATGAAAGATAACACAGTCATTATCAAAAGTAGATCAGCTTAGTATCACTGCTTAGTGTCACTTAACATTATGCTCTTTTCACTTTCCCTTGTTTTAACAAGCAAGAGCAAAAACATTCACGCTGAATTCTGTTTATGTATCGACAGAAATCATTCAAGTAAGTCATGAAAATGTATACATATACACACTTTTCCTCAATGTTTTTTTGATGTTTTTCATCATTTGATAGGCAAGTAAACAAATGACAGCTTTTTGTTTTGTTCATACCGATCAGAGACTGAATATAAATATATGGGTCAAAGAAACAGCCATTAAGATGTTAACATGGGCTCAAAGTTCAGCTCCCAGGCCCAGAGGCTGTGTTGTAAGAGCACCAATCCTCAGGCTATGTCTCCTCCTGCTGGATGGAGAACCGATAGGTATGAATTCAGCTTGGCAGTCGAGGCTGATGCAGAGACGACACTCATGAATGAGCTGAATATCCATGTTCAGTGAAAAGGATTTCTCTTACACTTTGATCTCATATAGCCTTCTTGGTCTGCTTTTAGCGGTGAACATTATAATATACTCAAATATCTACTTCTTTAGGAGCTTATCAATAAATGTAAGCAGATTTGCACTGAAAACTGATGATAATGATGATAGTCTCATAACTAGCAATTATGTTAAATGCCTCTAAGCAGTTACGCAGAGGGAATGTATTGCTGCACAAGCCCGAATTTAAAAAATCAGGAAAAAATGATTTATATTTTTCTGACAATGTGGCCACAGTAGAGCAGCTATCTCTTTCTCCTACATTAAATTAACAACACTGCAGCTGTCAGAAACAGCCACATATATCCATCCATTAGTGAGTTGCTGCCTTTTCACTGGCAGTTACATGCCTAGGAATGTTGACCGCTCTGAAGCCATTTTCTCAAATTAAGCATGTTCTTGTTTTGGGATCAGAAGTCACTTGACCAACTGACAATGTGCCCATTGTGACCGGCCGCTCCATACGCATCAAAGACGTGATTAACCAGTTGACAGGGCTGGGGGACAATACTGCTCTTTACAGGGGAACAGTGCAGCCACTCAGCACTGGCACTGACTGGGAGCCAGCAGCACTGCTGCCACATGCAGCAGCTGACAACATGGAACCAAAATAACTGCACATTAAGGAGGACGTTGCATGTTGAGCAGACTGACGTACAGCATGTTGTTGAGGAGGTAGACTGATATTTTTCTAAAGCAAAAGTTTAGATCACAAACTAATTTATCTGCCATATTCGATATATTTCAAAAACAATATAAATATTCAAATCTTTTACAGGTATATTTGATTATTGGCACTATTATGGGTAGGGCTAATACTAATAATACATGCAGCCAATAGCCAGTCAACCTGGCCTATAAAGTGTCAAGTAACACTTTCATTTTCATGTATTATTTAGTTTTATCTTTTGTATTCAGTTTGTTTACTGTGATACTTTGTATTTGCTATTTGTGGGAAAACAATCTCAGTCATCTACTCATATTTATGAAGAAATATTTCATATCATTGTATTGAATCTTTTTGCTAATCGGTCTTTGCCTGATTTTGTTTGTTTTGAGCGCAACAATTGAACTGCTAAATCTACTGGGGGGAAAAAGACGGAACAACATCTGATTGGTGAATACTTCGGGCTCCTGGCCAATCACAAGTGTCTGTCTGGGAGGGAGTCCTCCGCGTCAGAATAGGCTGCCACTTGTTGGCTGCTTCCAATTTCTCAATTGGCGCGCCTTATCTACTCTCACTGCATGTTTTATTGGAAGGATTTGAAGGAGTTGCACTCCACCTTCACTTTGACTCAGAGTTTTGTTTGTGATTTTTCCCGTCATCTACCCGATACAGAGCGTGGAGCCTGGAATAATCTTTGACTGGATACTTGATATTATTCCTTTTTATACATAACTTCCCTGAACTGTAGGACATGGTAATATCTTTCTGATCAGATTCGACAGCAACATGGATGGTTGGAGGGTTACTTTACTGTGTGTGATATTAATATCGAGCCTACACACAGCATCATCCCAAACCCATGAAGGTAGGACATTTTCTAATCATGATTCTATATCAGAAATCTTGCATCGCCTTTTTTTATAACAATAAGGAACAATATCTGTAAGAGATATGAAAGTTTGTTCAAGGAAGGCAAATATGTGAAGTATAATAATGTAATAGTCATATCTTCCATGTTAGTCACACACATGCACACACCCACATATACCTTTGCCACTGCTTGGCCATGCGTTGCACCCGTTTTTATTGCTCTTTTCCTGTAACACCTATGGGTGCGTCTCTGCCCCAGTCAGTCACTTGTTGGTTCTGAGTCACACTTAATCCATCACTACCTGTAGCCCTGGAAGCTCACCAGTGCCAGCATGACGTGGATGCAATAATCAAGTTTTTGTTTTATAGAATAGAATAGAATAGAATAGAATAGAATAGAATAAAATAGAATAGAATGGAAAACTCTTTCTCAGGGAGAGTGAGGGATAGGAATGTTTTGCTCTCTTTACCTTTTCCTTATGGTGAGCTCAGGTGACTGTAATTTCTAAATGATTAACCCACATGTTTCTCTTGCTCTCTCTCTCAGATAGAACTCGCTCTGTTCTCCTATAAGGAGCTGCTCTCATCTTCGCTGCACTCATTACTGGGCTGTAATCAAGTCCCTGACTGTGGTAATATGTCACCAATTTAGCTGCCGAGGGCGATGAGTGGAAACAGCACTAATATCCTGGTGGGAACTAAATTGGATTGCAGTCCTCCCAGTTGTAAAAGGCTGCTGAGGACAATTGGTCCGTTTCGTGTTGATAAGTGTAGTGCAGTCCTTTCTTTTGGTGATCCTTATTGTTTTGGTAAATAATGACAATCAGTCAATTACTGATCTTAATGTAATTTAGGGTTTGCTATGGATCACAAACACTTGAAGTTGTTTGGATTGTGTGCATTGGAATTGGCTGTAGCCTGAGTTTGGACCTGACAGTTTAAAGCCCATGGAAGCCATTATGTATGCATGTGTTTGCTGCATGCATGTCTGTTTTTTAATTACCCGTGGACTTTTTTTTCCCTGTCCAACTGCTTGGCAGTCCACACCCATCTGTGTGTTTACAGAGGGTTAAAGTGGCCTTTGAGCCTGAATCACTGTGCTCTCTCCCAGATAAGCCGTTTTGAATTTCCTTTACAACTTCCACTCCTCTTCAATGCCAATATTTACTCGAGTAAGAGGACCATGTGTAAATGAATGAGTGTGCTAAGATATGGATTACCTACAGTATGTGTGTGATTGTGTGTGTGTGTGG
>OMOV01088463.1:0-17540 GCA_900312565.1 Beryx splendens | reverse complement strand
ATACTTCACACACACACTCTCTCTCTCTCTCACACACACAGAACAAATGCACATACACATGCACACACACACACACACACACATGCATTCTATACATCAGTGTACAGAATTCTGAGCTTTAAGGACACATGGGTTTCAATCAAAGATTTGATTGAATACTCTGCTATCCTCAGCACTCACACACTCGCAAATACACACACATTGTTGACAGAGAGTGTCTTGAGCAACATCATTTCCCACTTAGGCCCCTCCCTGCGGACCGTGCCATTCTTAATGCGTGGCAGATAGGTTGATAGCTCTGGTTTCTGTCGAGAAGTGCATGTCAATCAACAGCTCGCGTCAACGTCACCGAGGCAAAGTGTTTCTGAAAGATCTTTTTACTGAGTGCCTTTCTATCCATCCTGCTCCAGCCCCCCACACACACACACACACATACACACATGCACAAACACACACACACAAACACACACACAGCCATTTCCATCTCAGCAATCACTTCTCCCAGAGTTCTCCTCTTCGGACGTGTAACAGTAATTGAGGTTGCTCCCTCGGGTGCAGTGCATTCTGGGCCGTTAAGTGCTGTTTCTTGTTGTTTTTTTCTCAAATGGGTTGTATTTTGGCTATTGTGTTGTTTCTTCCTGCTCTCTTATAGAAGTCCAAGCCGTGGGCCATATTTACACGTATCATTAGAGAATAGAGACCCTGTCAGATGTAGAGCATCTGAGGGCTTATCTTGCCCATTGCAATATCAATCAACATGACAAAGAGTCTTAATACTGTTTGTGTCCTCTTGGACACATGAGAATCACAGAAGTATTTCAAGGTGGATGGAATGACAAGTGCCAGTCTTCTGTTGTAATTCTATTGATGGTCTGTTTTTTTCTCATCTACAAAAATGGATGGAATGCCAATAGGGCTTTCATATCTTTGCAGGCTTGCTCATATTAAGCCCACTGTGTCTAGATTTAACACAGCGTTTAGTCAGTCAAGGGTGTTTGTTTGCAACACACTGACCTCCCTGATCTCACCCTACTCCTCACATCACCACTGGCTTGAGTACACCCTGTGACCTTTCTGTGTGTTGATGACGTTGTCCGTCCAGAAGAGGGAGTGATTGATCTGGATTGACACAAACAGCCAGTGCCCTGCCTGGCCTGTCACACAACATCACTGGGTCATTGTAGCATGCTTGAATGCCAAATGAGGAGGGACTGAGAGCACAGGGGGCAGCGACCTGCTGACTATGGTGTGAAGGATACGATTTTGGGGAGGTTGGAACCCATTTGGAAAGAATTAGAGAGTTAACAAGTTTGGGGATATACAAAATACGTGCTCTAAAAATGTAACAAAATTTTAGAAATTGTAATTACTTGCATCAACGGAACCTATAGGCCTAAACCAAATGCATTCATTCATTCAACCTTTATTTAGTTCTCAGAAAGCACATTGAGGGTTGGAGCCCTCTTTTTCAACAGTGCTAAGATTAGAAATAATTAAAACAAAATTTAAAACACAAGAAAGAAAGCAGATAAGTAATAAGTCAATTGATAGGGGATGAAGAAAGTAATGCAATTATAGCTCAAATCAAGGCTTAAAATGATCCAGATGCCATATAAAAGCGGATCATCCTTGCTGGGCTATGACTATCCTGACCCAAAGACAGATATGAATGCTGTTGGAATTATTTCCCCCCTACCAAGGCCTATGATATTGGTTTTTGATATTCCCTCTCAGGATATTTCTCTTGTTTTTCCCAAATCATTATCATTTGGACTTGTCTAATCAAGCAGGGGGTCCTTGAAGAGGTTGGGGGGGGCAGCAAAATGAGGAATAGTTTAATTTCATTAGCTATTATTTCACTTATTAGATGTTAACATGAGATAATGTAAAGTGATCACTGTTTTCATCATACTTCATTTCATTTCATTTCTACACTACCTCTCCCAACCTAGTTATAATTCTGTATGTGGTCTTATCTGACAGGTCTTAATTCATATCAAAGACAGTGCCTGAACGCTAATTAGAAAAAAAAAACTACAACTCCAATGCTGCTTTACGCATTTATCGATGACGTTTCAAGGACGTTTCCCTTAGTAACATTCTCTGCCTGGTCCGGCGGTGCGTTTGCGCCTCCTGTCTTGAAAGAGAGGTGAAGAGTTTACTTTCCAGAGTTCAAGGTTTGGTTTCGGTGTTTGTCTGGACTAAGGGTTTGTAGAGGCTGAAAGCCCCTCTTCGCGGAGCCAAGATGCTGAATATGTGGAAGGTCAGGGAATTGGTTGATAAAGCGTGAGTATCTTCAAACTATATAACGTCGATTTCGTGTTGTTTGGTTCTGGAGTTTACCTGTTTGAAAGAGACACGTACCCAAAACTTTGACGTCACGTCACACTACCAACTTAGCTAGCCTGTTTGCTACTAGCTTAGTTAGCTGACTTCGAAAAATAGTATTTGCTCGGGCTATGATTGTTTCTTATTTGTGAACATTATTTCGCCAGTTAGGTCTATTTATGTGGGATAACTGTGACACTGTCACGAAATCATTGAGCTTGTTGTTCATTTGTTTTCTCCGAATGTTAGCTCACTTAGCCAACAAGCTAATTAGCTAGCTTGCTGGCTAAGTACCTAGTTAGCCGACTAAGCTAGCCAGCTAAGCTAGTTTGACAGCTCCGGGTCAGAATAATCAGCCCGGAATGTCTTACACTTTCAGGCACACACCGCTCAAAGCTCAACGATACGTGGCTACTACAATCTGTCTTGAAATATTCAGAGACAACGTAAATACTTAGAGACACCCACCAGTTAGTACGATTGTTATGACACTTGTAGCTACAGTTAACGTGACATGTCCACGGTGGTTGAACTTTACAACAGCAGGCTGGATTATGGTCTGCTGCTCTCACTACCAAATTTTTATGATGCAATTCTTCCACCTTAGTCTGTCAACTGTAGTCAGCCAACACAGGCTAAAGCTCATAGTGTCCAAATGTATTAAAATGTCGGTACTTGTTTATACAGTTGCATATAAAGCTGGGCCTATTTTTCTAGCCATTTACTATGTATTATACGAGAGTGCTGGGGCATCAATAGTCGTGTTAAGTCAGGCTACACCATATGATAATGAAATAAGACATTGCTGTTATAGCACTAGTTACCAGAAGTTAAAGCTGGCTGTCAGTTCACTGTGATGGATAACAGCAAGACATAAAGAGGCAATGGATAAAGCCACAACAGAGCACATATTAACCGCAATGGCCGATGATCCTGTAATGTCATGTGTGACTTGTTGATCGATGTCGACCTGCTAAGTGCAAGGAATGATTTAAGTTCACTGAGACACATCAGTTACTGTTCACTTTTTAACCAGGTATTGATTGAACTGAAGTAGAGTGACAACCAGGCAAAGGTACCGACAAACATACAGGTATTGAATGTGCAGTGTGTACAGCTGCTTTCATTTGCATAGTGTAATGGCAAACAATGTCAGTCAAAGCCGGTGTGGTCAACAGCAGCAATTCATTGGCTAAAATTATAACCCAGCATTAATGCCACACCTTGAGGATCGTGTGTCTTTTGTCATGTTGTGTGCTCCAGTTTATTTGTCACTGCTGAGTAGACATGAGAGAGGTGTACAATGCTGTAGGGCTGTGGTAACGTTAATGCTATTGCACAATAACTCCTCACTTCAAAAGTTTAACGGCTGATTTGGCAGGCTCAGGCAACAGCAGGTTCTCAAGTCTCTCCAAGAATGCATTCCTCCTAAATGCACTTGTCTCCCCTGGAGTCTGACCTCTCTGAACATGGGTTACTGTAGAGGGGGAGAGGGACAGACCAAAGGAGAGGAATAGGGAAGAAGCTAAGGCTATGAAGGGAGTTTCCGTGTTCATTTTCCTCCAGGTTCTTTGAACTCTGTGGACTCATGAAAGAAGCTGTGTCTTCAGAGGAAGATAAATGGTCACTTTTTGTACTGACACAAATGAAACTTCCAAAGTAATTTTGGAAGTGACACCGACCTATGAATCATTCAACTGCTGTTATCGATCATTTCCTGTTGCAGGATTGAACTGAACAATTGCAATTGCAAAGGCAAGACAGGGTAGCAAAAGTTTTATACTGCATTGACATGGTATGGATTTGAATGAAAGGGATGTTTACATTAAATTACAAATATTTAGAAGACAGTCAGTGACTGCTGGTGAAGGAAATGAGTTACAGATAGAGCACTACAGCAGTCAAACGGAAGCCGATGTGATAATGTGTCACAACACACATTCACTGTGAGTATCACAGCTTCCGTTTTATCTGGCTGATATCTAGGACAAGGCAACTACTGTGAGGAGATAACATGAATAGGTAGTTGCGTCACATCACTGTATCCTCTTGCATTGTGCTATCATTCATGCAAACAGTGTACAGTGTCCCTAGACATGGACAGAGAGGCATACACAAAATGTAGGCTAGACTCAGAGCAGTCGCGTCTAGTTAGATACACATATATAGAGAGGCTGCTCAAAGCCTGGCCTATATGAAACTTAGACTAAATTATTTTAAAGTTACCCATGGGCCAGCTCTGAACCTCCTTTTAATAAACAGTGCAGTCGCAATGGGCTAACGGTAGTTTTCCAACCATTTTATAGACCTTGGCTAAATGCTACAAAATATGTTGTCAGTGTGGGAGCCATAGCCTACTGCCTGCAATAGTAATATAGCCCGTCTCGAGAACCACAGAGAGGGTGTGTCTCCGTTTAGCTGCCCATCAATGCTGCTCTGTGAGGCCCTGTTCTGCTGCTGATGTGGCAGTAGTGAGGAGGGAATGAGGGGGTGCCGGGTCCAAACCTTTGCCTCCCCATGTTTTGGCTGAAGCTCTGATCAGGTTTCAGTTAATATACTGAAATATTAGACCTGTTTGCCAATAGATGATACATCTATAGTCCTATAAGAACACTTTTTATTCAAGCTAATAGTCGCAAATATTGATACACAGGTATACATACATAGGCCATGAAACAAATATGGCTATACGCTACATATACACTCAAGGCAGTGCATTTCAAGTGGTTACACTGACTGTTCCTCAGGCAGCAATGAATGGATGAATCAACTGAATCGCTGCCTGAGGAAGAGTGAACACTCAAGTGTTAGGTGTATAGCCGTATTACTGTTGATGGCCTATGTACGCTTTGCCTGAATAAATTGTATTCTTTTTGCATCAGAAATGATTTCACTTCTTTTTTTTTCTAGTATTTTGCCTCCTTGGGAATGCTTTGCTCTTCTCAGCACCCTTCACGGTGTAGCTACCGCTGTGTAGACTGGACACACGTTTTCTCTCCTTCACTGAAGGCTGGTTGGCTTGATGGTGACACTAGTGTGTCTCAGGACAGAGGCCGACTAACTGAACCTACAACATGTTTTTTGTATTCTAATCTGGACAAGTATCGGCTAATGCTTGGTTTGCTTTAGTTTGTTGTGTAATCATCATGATTCTGAGTATTTTCACAGGCTACAAAACTTGCCAGCCTAGTTGAGTGCGTTGCATGTTTGTAGCTGTTATTCTGGTTGTTTTTTCCCACAGACCCTAATGGGATAGAGAAGCCTACTTGTTTAGAAAACTAAACAAAACTTGTAGTTAATTTTTATCTATAGGACAGTAAATGGGCTAGACGAGCCAATTCCTTCTCACTTTCCTTTGTTCTTTTCTAGTTCGACAGTTTGTTGAAATAGTCGACAGTGATAGTAGTTTGTGTTGCCTACTGGTCTAGGCTGAGTCTGTGTGGGCCTATATGTGGCTATAGAGGTGGTCTCGGTCCAGTCCCAAACGAACTCTGGAGCGGTTCGTTTGTGGTGGGAACGTGATCCGACCTCGATCCGACCCAACTACAGCAGTATAGTATTACAACTATAGCAGTGTAGTATTTTCAAGATGCTTCATCGAAGTGCATTCAGCACTCTGCTGGTACGGTTTTGCCTGGTATATTGCCCAGATAATTACAACAGTTATGAGCAAATGCCTCCGGAGCCCCTAAAGTCCCAAAAGGTGATATTTTTCATCTTGTGCGCACAAGATAAATAACTTGTACTTATCTTGTGCACACAAGATAAAAAAAATATCACCTTTCGGGACTTTAGGGGCTCTGTAAATGCCAACTCTGCCGTTGCTCCATGTTAAATTGCCTAGCAATGTGCACTAGTCCAGAACACAGGAGTCCTTCCTGTATTTACTTTCTTGCACCCGCCCCAGACACATCTGACCAATAAGCGGAGTGAATGTTCTCACGTGGTCTGTAGTGATGCATTTTGGCTCGCTTGGATTTTTCTCTGTGTGAAAAGAAACCAAAGCAAGGGGGAAATGCTACAAGTTTACAAACTCATCAACTGATTCGGACCAGAGCAAAGAACTATAGGTGTGAAAACGCCCTCAGTCCCATTGTCCTTTAGCCACTCGGTGCAGGTGTATAGCTGGGTGTGGCTGTAATGAGAGTGCCTTTGATCCATGATCCTCTATGTTGTGACTCTCAATGGACGCCACATATTTTGAACTGAAATGCCAAATTTCATGTAGGATACTTAATGTTGGCATGATTTCATGTAGGCATGATTTGTGAACTGATGTTTTTTTTATCCTCCCATATAGAACCAATGTGGTGATGAACTACTCTGAGGTGGAGTCCAAAGTGAGGGAGGCCACCAACGACGACCCCTGGGGACCCTCGGGACAGCTGATGGCTGAAATTTCTAGGTAAGGACAACACTCACCATTCCTCCCTGACTTATACACAGTGTTGTATAGCATGTCCTGCTGAAAAGTGCCAAGGCTATTTGTAAATGGAATCGAACGGTAGAAAGATTATGTCAATTTTGACAAGGTTATGAAACGACAAAGGACTTCACTATTTTGTGCCTTCTCTGTTTCTGTCTCTCTTTTTTCCAGAGCCACCTACATGTATGAGCAGTTCCCAGAGGTGATGAACATGCTGTGGGCTCGCATGCTGAGGGACAACAAGAAGAACTGGAGGAGAGTCTACAAGGTCTGCTGCAGCGCCATTAGTGCATCCCGTCAGCACAACACACTTAGGCATTGCCCGAGGCTTGTAGGCCTCAGCGCGGTTTGCTCTAACTGCTGTTGTGTCTTTTGTACTCTCAGTCCCTGCTGGTGCTGGCCCACCTGATCAGGAACGGATCAGAGAGGGTCGTCACCAGTGCCAGAGAGCATCTCTACGACCTGAGATCCTTAGAGAGCTACCACTTTGTAGGTAGGGTCTCATTCTGGTCTTTCTTCTATGTGCCTTTTTCTCTTCCATACCATCTTTCCTGCTGTGTTCATGGAGGAATAGTACATACTAGGCAAACGCACACCACCACTCATCATCACTCATCGTTTTATTAGTGTGCTTGTTCAATTTTGGCTTTAATTAGATGGGGCTCCCTTTACACCTTAGCGTTGTGGTGCGTTTTCGATGACACACTTTAATTAAAACAAAAGCTTCGGTGTGAGCTATAATGAATGGATGCAGGCCCTAAGCACTGCTTAGACCACAAACCATTAAACCGCACGCTCTACCCCAAAGCTGCTTTCACTCCTCTCGACCACATGTGTATTCAAGGTGTGTTTATAAACACAGACGTGTAGGCCTAACTTTCCTATAGGCAGATGTTTTAGAATTATATTTACTGTCTGTGTGTGATCTGAATACACTCAAAAGTTACTATCACTTGGTCAGTTTCAGATAGGTCTCTTCTTTGAAACTCTCAAAATATTGCTGACTGATAATCGCACTTTCTTCGTTTCTCTCTCTTTCTCTCCATTTCTGTCCCCAGATGAGAATGGGAAGGACCAAGGAGTGAATGTGCGTCAGAAGGTGAAGGAGATGGTGGAGTTTGTCCAGGATGATGACAGGTTGAGGGAGGAGAGGAAGAAGGCAAAGAAGAACAAAGACAAATATATTGGCGTCTCCTCTGACAGTATGGGAGGATACAGAAGTTACTGTAAGTCCTCACTGCATCCCATTTTCCCCTTGCTGTGTGTTTTCAGTTTGAGCAATTAATGAGATTAATTAACATTTAATTATGCAAAAAAAAAAATTAAACTTTCTCTCTCTCCTTCTTTGCTCCCTCCCTCCAGCGGGGGACAGGTATGACTCCAGTGAAAACCGGGGGAAGTGGGACGACGACTGGGACAGGAGCAAAGGGCAGTTCCCCTTCAGCGAGAAACTGGGAGAGATCAGCGACAAGATCGGCAGCACCATCGACGACACCATTAACAAGTTCAGGAAGAAGGACAGAGAAGACTCACCAGACCGATTCAGGTAGGAGGAGGAGAAATAATCTTGTTCTAGATGAAGGTGGTGACATATTACAGACTTAACAGTCAGAAAGAGAGAGAAAAAGAACAGAGACGGTCTCTGGTGCTTGGATAAAACCGGGGCTTCTCCCAAGGGAAGTTTGGATCCTGCTGCTTTTGTGTCCCTTGAAAGATATGTTGGGGGAAATCTTTCCTATATTCTCTCACCCGACCAGCCTAGTACCTGACCCGTTATTGTCTCCACAGCGACAATGAGGAGGAGCGGGGTCGGCCGTCTCGCAATGGCCAGCCAGGGAGAGAGTTCAAAGATGAAGAGGAGACCGTCACCACTAAGAGCGTTCAAATAGTCCAGGCGACAGAGACGACGGCGACACGGAAGAGAGGCGGGGTGCCGTCCAAAAAAGTAGACTTGGGGGCCGCAGCCCACTACACGGGAGACAACAGTCCAGACACCACCCCCAAACAGGTAGTGTGTGTGTTTCTCTGTGTACATGCATGCGTATGGGTGTAGGCATGTGTATGCATTGTCTCCTGATCTTTCTCTCTGTTCTCTGTTTCAGCCCCAGTCAGCAGCCCCTCAGGCCTCCAGTAGCGGCCTGGCTGACCTGCTGATGGTGGACACAGGACCCAGCCAGCCTGCTAAAACAGGTACAATGCAGCCAACTTCATATAGCTCATTGCTGCCTGGCTACCCCTATAGCATGTTTTGAAGATGCCACACAGTCAACATTGGGCTGATTCTAGCTTCAGGTTTTGGGGACAGCAAGGGGGAGGGTGTTGATATATAGGAGCTAAGTGCACCAGATGTTTTTGGAGCAGTCCCTGGTGAATGGAGGGGGCGGGAGCACTGAGCAGATGTTTGGTCTCCTCTACCCATCCACTACCACACCTCACCCCCTCCCTACCCCCTCCCTCCTTCACTCCTGACACTGAAGGAATGCTAACTATGGTAGAGTGACACCTGGAACTCGCTTGTCTAAATGACGTGTTCATCTCTCTTTCTCAATACAGACCTGATCAGTGCATTTGCTGACTTCTCCTCGCCTGCTGCTTCTGTTGGCCTCTCCTCAGGACCTGGTTGGTGCCAAGACTTTTTTTTTGTTTTTTCTTTGTTTATTTTATTTGTTAGTGTGTGCATGTGTGTGCTATGCTGTTGCAGCCATACTGCTAGAATATTCAGAGGGATGCTGGGAGGGAGCCCTGGCCATATGGAGCCTGCTACCTGCTCTGCATAACAAGAACAGACACACATCAACTCCTGTTATGGATGACAAGGAGACAGGGACAGAGGAAGAAGTTGGTGGGGGTGGAAGAAGCCGAGATGGAGAGAGAGAGAACGAGAAGGGCAGATTCAATGAAAATTTAAAACATTGCACCGGTGGTCACTGAAAATGCCCTGTATGAAGCTATGGATACAGCTAGGTTGTGGTCATCGATGAAGGGTAGAGAATTAATTTAGAATTGCTATCAAAAACGTCTTTACATATTTGTATAAAATGTTTGTATTGTGTACCTTTTTGGGGGAATTTTGACAGGCAGGTTGCTGTACACCCTAGCTTGAATAATGGTAGCTTGACTTTATCAGTACCTTCCAATTATTTGCACAGTTCATTTATTTACAGATCATAGTACAAACCTCACTGCTCATCTCAATGGATGACAAATATATGAACCATGTAATGAATCTGGGTTTTTTTGTCTCTTCCTTGTTGCCAGCTCCAGCCTCTAGTGGCACTGGAGACTTTGGAGAATGGAATGCCTTCCCTGGAGGTCAGATGCCAGCATCTGCTCAGTCTGGTGACACTGGCGGAAATGACCTTTTTGGAGCCATGACAGTCAGTCCTGCCCCTGCCCCTGCCCCAGCCTTGGCTCCAGTCGCTGGACCTCCCTCAGCGGACCTGTTTGACTTGATGGGGCCGACTCAGTCCCTCACCACCTCCCAGAGCCTCAACTTTAGCATGAGCAGCACACAGAGCATGAGCACCACAGTCCTTCCCCAGTCCAGATCACAGGTATGCATGATTAGACTCACACACACACACACACTTTTGAATAATTTATTCATACCCACATCGTTTTAAGAATCATGAGGACATACAGTAAACGATACAGATGCAACCAGAACATTTGCAGGAAATCACATATGCTTTACGCCAATGTGACTGCAGTGTTCATGGATATAAACGGTATCGCCGTCTTCAGATGTTATGAATGCCAACTATAGCAAGAGAACAAAATCTTGCCAACTGTTGAGCTCTTTGTTTTTTTTAGTCCTCCTGTTATTTGTATTCCTCTAACCACACACGCCTGTTGACTTGGCCTTGGTAACCAAATATGAGCACTGATATTCTGGCATGTAAACACTCACACACCACGCACACTTCCCACTTCATGCATAATGCAGTAAATGCCAAGCTCGTGACATAAATACTGCTCCCAGCATAAAAACTCTCCTTTACTCAACATTGATACTGCTCGTTGGCCACATTAGCCAGTATGCATGTGCGATGGAGACGTCCCGAGTGTGATTGGGAGACGTGGGGACAATCATGGTAGGGGGTTAACATGCAGCCTCACCAGATGCTCGCCTCCCCCAGAGACCACCCACTCCTCCTGTTACTGGCATACAGAATGAGGAGAATCAGGTTTGAGTCACAAAAACATTAAAAACCCAACAAAAGCCATGGAATGTAGACAGTATTTCTATGTTAAAAGGTTGTTGACCTACTTTAAAAAAAAAAAAATGCATTCTTTGTTTCACTGAGGAGACGACACCCACCACTCCCTCTTTGATACTAGTTACTTTAGATGGCGTGTTTTAATGAGTTCAGAAAGAGACAGTAGCACAGTCTACTAACAGTGTCAGTGTTAAGTGGGTCAGGATAAAGGGTTAGGGCCTTGAATTATTACAAGAACTTGTATCTTTTCGTTGGTATATTTCAGTGTTGTCTGGAAATCAGAGGATTAGGTCCCTGCCTTATCACAGGAACTTTTATGTATCTTTTCACTGTATATTTCTGTGCTTTTGACACAGATTAGTGTTCTTCCTAACATTGTATCTGTATTTGTGTGTGTCTCTCTCTTTGCCAGCCCATCCAGAGCATGGGGGATCCGCTTCAACCTCAGCTTGTGCCGCAGGAAGTGGCTTCTCAGGGTGCCGGAGCCAAAGCTGCCCTCCCTTCTACCTGGTCAGACCCCTCAGTCAACATTAGCCTGGACTTCCTGGGCCCAGGCATGCAGCCCCCGAAGCCCAGCCAGCCCACCCTCAACACACTCCAGCAAGGTGAGAGGAATAACAGGTTTGGGATAAGTGGCTGAAACTGTAGCCAGGTTTGCCCTCGCCTTCAAAGCACGGCGTCACTCAAATGTGTTATATAAAATCTGAGCTTTTATTCACTGAGTTTGTTCTGTTATTTCCAGGAAACCAGGCACCTGCCAACATGCTGTCCCAGGGATTTGCCAGTATGAACCTCGGACCCACACCAGCCAGGCCGCCTGTAAATCCTATGATGCACCCTGGTGCTGGCATGGGTATGGGCATGGGCATGGGGATGGGCATGGGCATGGCCCCCAGCCAGGGCATGATGGGGATGGGCATGAACATGGGGATGCCACAGGCAGGTATGACCATGGGGATGCCTGGTGCTATGGGGATGGGGATGGGAATGGGGATGAGCCCTGCCATGGTCCAACAACCCAAACAGGATGCCTTTGCTGACTTCGGCAACTTTGGGAAGTGATGGAGCGGGAGAGCTAGGATTTCTGGAAGAGTGGTGTCAGTCTCTCTCTTTCTCTCCGTCCATCGGTGAAGGATTGTTATGAGCTGCAAACAAAGAGTACTTGAATAATGTCAAATATCATAATACCAACACCTTGCAATCTCCTTGTTGTTTTTAAAAGTAATGCTGTGTAGAGATATGGATCTAAATGAATGTGTGTTTTGTGTTGTGTTGGAACCAATGATCGGTCTGGACTGGGGCGGTGGTCAGACACACACACTGTTGATCATGTGCCTTGCTGGTTAGCTTTTGGTCAGTGAGAGAAAAGAAAGTGTGATGGGCATCTGCCACCACGAGAATGTCAGCGGGATTTTGCTTTATAACCTCAATCAAATGAAATCACCAGAATAGCAAAAAAAAATATCTATAGCTATGTAATTCTTTCGAGACATGTTCTCAGTAATTTTACTGGATATGATATGAGTTTGGTTAACCTGATCAGCCATCTTAACTTTCTAATGTATCTTTAAGAATGTCAAGTTACCTCTTATTTGTCCTTGCTCTTCCCTTGACCTGTAAATAGAATTTTGGAGCCCATACAATAAGTTATGAAGTACTTGGATGAGAGGCAATGATGACGTGAAGAATTGTTTCATACGGACTAAATCTGATGTGAATTAAGACCTTTTACAAGGTACATTGCCAGTGTCTTTGATACCTTCTCTATGTACATAAGTGTCGACATACTCCAAATGTGGCCTGTCAGTACTACAGTTAAAGTAATGAATGAGTGTTTGAATTGAAAGCTGTTGATTTGAGGAGTTGTTCCATCAACAGACCATCCTTTGTGGCCTTTCTTATGGGTATATATATATTTTTTAAAAGGTGAAGATAAGTATAATCAGTTTGCATCCAAATGAGATAATCAGTAGGTAGAAAAAGCCTCATACAAGGGGTTGTGGGTTCTTTATTACTGCACAGAGTGCCTGGAAGTCCTTTTGCCTTTTCTCTTCAATTAACCTCTTTAAAGGAGACGATATGACTGTGCAGTGTTGACAGCTACCGTACAGTGTATGAACGTCTGTTCATACTTATGCCTCAAGCCAGGTGTAGCTTCTAAGTCCAGATATTGGATAGGATTGTAGCTCATTATTTTATTCATTTTTTTGTTTTGTTTCCCCTCATGCACATTTTGATTGTCACCATCCTATCCAGGCCAGTGATATCTTCAATACTACAAAAACGCCTATAATGATCCCGTATTGATCTCCACTTAATCCAGCACCTGAAGTGTTGATGCAGACTGTATGGAGATTGTGCATCTATCTGTTTAAAGAAATGTTCACTGGTGCATCTCAGTAAATGCTGCCTTCTCCACCTTCCATCTTCACTAATGTTATATATTAAAAACAAAGCAGTCTTGCAAACGCTGTTTTTACCTTGACTCGGCATTCGTCATTCCAAGTCTTCTTCCTTTCTCAACTTATCAGTGACAGAAGATTATGTGAGAGGGAGCACTTCTGACAATTGAGATGCAGTTTGTGTACACGCAATATGCTGTTGTGGTAGTCAGATGAGGACGTGCTGTGAGGAGGGCACGGGCTCGCACATACTGAACAATCCCACCCAGCTCCGCACCGACTGCTTCGTCCCGAGTGTTTTCTTAAATCCATCTCCGAGACGCACGGAGACAAAACAACACTCTTCAAGGGTCCAAGTGCCTGCCGGTGTTTGCCTTCTGACCCTTCCCTTCTGATGAGTGATTGATAATAAGTGAATCTGAACTGAGTGATATTTCTGGTATGTCAACGATTACATAAATAATTCACCGACCAGAGGAAAAGGCAGTGGATTCTGCAGCCCCAAGAGGATTGAAGTTGTGCTCTCCTACTCTCCCAAGGGCTCATGAGGCTGAGCACACCAACACAGTAGCCTTGTCTCGGAGTCCGAGGCATTACCTGTTTAAAAAAATGACCAAAATCTATTTACTCTGTTTTTCTAAAATATATTATCACTAGAGGTTGTTTTATGCATTTTTTTCTACTTCAAATTGTTTTTGAGATCTTCTCTGAGATGGGATTGTTACTGAAAACACTAGTTTATGCAAATGTAAAAAGAATCATGGGAAATCCTTTGAAAAAAAAATAAAAATTTTGCATTTATCCCCATTTTGATTTGATTTACACATCAAGATCCTTTATCTACAACATTAAACAGTTGATTGAAATTTGTTAATGGTGTGTGTTATTTGGTGCGCTGTGTCATTAGCCTCCCTCGAAAGAGCTTCAAGCAGCAAATGTGAAGCCATTTCACTTGACTTGGAAATTACATTTAGTTGGAGTGGGGTTGTTAACTTTTGTTTTTTTTTGGCACAAGAGAGAAAGAGGCCTGTAAACATGCAAGTCTGCAGTTTATCTATGTTCATAAGGGAGAGAGATAACAGGACAAAAGTAGACAGCATAACTTCTCTCAGTACATGCAAATTAGCTGACATGAGGATGCTTCTCGGCAGCAGATCCATGGCCTGCCATCTGCCAAGTGCATCACAGTGTAAGACAAGGGGCTGTGGATGAGATTATGATGAAGACATTATGGGAATGGCGCAGAGATTGTAATAGCCAAGAGTTACCTGATGAGATGGCTGGCATGCTGTGTGCAGCATCAGGACCGCAAGAGAGGGGCAACAGCTGAGTCCTATTTTAACAGCTGTAGTGGTTGAACTCCTTTCCCTTTATTTTCAGCTTTTCCTTGACATTCCATGAATGATGAAAAGCAAACTGTGGTGTGGTATTTCAGCGGGCGTGTATGCGGTGACCATGCCAAGTGTCTCGATGTTAATTCAGCTGATAAGTAAATTTACTGTTTTGCCTGCAGACTGAATACCCATACACTCAACGACTCTATTGCTTACAAAAGAAGGACCATTGTCAAAACGCAGCTTTTATCTCTGATCAGCGGTGCACCGCCCTTCTCATATTCTACCAAGGTTTGTCAGAACAAACTGGTGTGACAAACACGAGACAAACACACAGCCAGTGTCGAACACTTGACCCCATTTTCACTCTCTGGAGAGGAAGACTTGTTAACTGGAGAAATGGGTTAGACTGATATGCTCTGACATTATATATGAACAGTACGTTGGGACGGGAATGTTGAATGCTGCTGATAGATTTTGTCCCATTTATGATCTCGAATTAGATGAAAAGGAAGGTCAGTTAGACTATGAAGTTTTGCTTGTTGGACCCTTGGGTCTACTGATGAATTGAAGAAAAAACACAAACAACAAAAAAAAAAAACTCTGTGCTGCAGCCCCAGAAACATTATAGAAATATGCAATCATTCTGCGCCACTCATCATCCAAAAGTAACCTCTGCCATTTAAACAGAAAAAAGCAGCATCTTTACAACTTCCATGAGATGCAGTAAATTGTGCTTTTATGGGTAATGTGCCCATTAAAGAGTAAAGGCAATCTGAGACGTCAAGACAAATGACAGCTTCTGAGTGCCATCTGCAATCTCTAGCTTCGCAAACTCAATTATTCATAATGCATTTATGAAGTCCGCTGAGACTGCGCTGTCATTCCTGTTCAAACTAACGGGAAAAGCAACATAAAGGGACAAGCTCTTGGAGATGACAATGGCCTCCCAGATGGCATCTAATGTGTTTATACTGCCACCTGCTGGGTAATAACCATATCACAGTCATGGTTACATTATGGCGTGAAAGAGTATCGAAATTAATTTCCTTTATTAGGAGTTGACAGACAAAAGACAAGAAGAAAAACTCGACAAGGAATGACTTGCGATAGTACTGAGAAGCTTTTATTGCTCAATTTCAGGATAGTCTCTCTGGTCGGCAGAGAAAAGCCTCCATATCAATATGATATATAACAGTCGTCCTTAATTCAGTGATTCCTCTGACTCTACTGAGACTCTAGTGATCTCTATGGCAGTTCATCTGTTATTAGGTATACTGTTCAATTAACTGATTGTCTGCAGCAGGTCTCTGTTTAAAATGAGACTTTATCTCCAGAGAGCATGCTGGGTAAACATCAAAAGGAATCAAATTCACAGTGGCTGCAGGTTAACCAGGATAACATTCTCGCCCCGTATGAACAGCTGGTTGATGTGGCGTGTGTGGACCTTGCCGTAGGCCTGGGAGCCTGTCTTCTGACCGGTCTCTGGCCCCGAGGCTTTCGGTGGGGCTTCATGTTTATCCTGTTTGACTGCGGCAGTGTCTCTTGACAGTCTGTGCTCTGTCCTGCTATCCCCTCTCCTGCCGTCTGCATCCTTGCTGGCCGGGGCAGGGTGACGGCTTGTTTCAGTCGGTTTTGGGGTGGCAGGCTCAGGGCCGCTGGTTTTTCCCTTGGCTTCGTGCTTTTTTGCTCGCTCGTCACCTTCCGGGTTCTCCTGGAGTTTCAGCCTCTCAAAGAGCTGCGGGGGGATTTTAGTTATGTGAATATTTTGTGGCCAAAAATGATAGCTGAGTGGGATGAAATTTCATCCCAGCTAAGTAGGAGATCAAACTAACACTGGGTTACCCACCCGTGAAATGGTGAGGGCTTTCTCATGGTAGAAAGCCTCACCAAGGAGAGGCCCTCTGTACGTCTCATCGACATCCACCATTGCCTGATGAGGAGAAATGAAAAGGATTGCGGTGAGAGGGACAACAAACGCAACTTCTCAGCCTCAGCATACGGAGGTTGTCAACTGAGAATATAACGAGAAGACCATGAACGGAGAGCTCACCATATTCCAGAACTTGTCGAAGGCCACAACGAAGCCGGAGCACACTCCCCTTAGTCCCTTGAAGGTCCTGATGTGGACTTTGACCCTTATCCTCTCCTCAACACAGCGGTGCAGCTCGCCCAAGGGACTTCCTTTGCATACTGAACACACACGACACAACAGGGTACAACTGTAACATGTTGGATCATGCATTCATATGTGAAACACAGCAAGGTTTTGACAAAACATACCAGAAAGTATTGGATGGCACCGCGTTACTCAGTAATGCTTTGGAACCACTATTTCAACTGAAGTAACACTATCACAGTTAAAAATCAAAATATAGGTTTTTACTTTTGTTATCACTCCGTTTAAATATCAGACTGATGGTAAACACAACGTCCCACAACTATCCACCTATTTGTTTTCCTCAAAATTAGTTGTCCTCTCAACTATCTTTGATGGGGAATGTCATAAAGTTTACTTTTTCTGGGGGAAATACTGGCATTTATCGCCATTTTGTCACCCTGGTCATTAACCTAAATCCTGATTTTTAAAAGGTATTAACGGTTTTATGCCAATTTTGGATGTAACAGAAAAGTAATGAGTAGTAACGAATTACTGCTCACGTGGGGTGATAACTAAAGGAATGATATAACTGTTGAAATGAATAAAGTGATAAACGGTTATTATTGCAGAGTGGTGAGCCCAACGCTGGTTATTAAAACATACGGGGCATCCTTGTCAGGACGTTTTTAGGGCCCCTCTGCCTCCTGCGCCGCTGTGTGCCGCTGCTCT
>OMOV01088462.1:0-10141 GCA_900312565.1 Beryx splendens | reverse complement strand
TGTGTGACTGGAGTTCAGACGTGTGCTCTTCCGATCTATAATAAAACCTAAAACCTGTTAATGTAATGAATGTCGTAACAATTATTATATTATAAGGGCTGTAACACATTTTTTACTAGTGATGCAATAATCATATTCACTAATAATGTAATAACTTGAGTAATTATTGCTGCCGGTTATGTAATAATGTGATATTACATTATTTTATTACATTAACAGGATTTATTACATTTTCAAACCATTTTGTGGTACATTTCATTAAATTTGGACAAGTTATTACATTATTGTTATATTATCAGTTGGTACAAGGCCCTTTAGGAATTCAAGCTTTAATGCTACACTTACTGTAAGTCTGAATACAAGTGTCAGCTAAATGCACAAATGTAAATTGATGATAAAGGACCCATTAAAACGTAATGAAAGGTGATGTAACACAAATCCATGCACAGTGAGACCACCTATATCCCATATGTGTCTCCCTGTATCTCCTGTGACTCTGATGTTTTCTAATGCCTTCAAATTGGAGCGTTATCTCTGAATCATAGCAAAGTGAGAAGGTTGCTGTTCATCCTTCACCCTCTGGATAAGGTGATGAAACACTGTTTTTCACAGTAGACATGCCCTGTCCCCGGAGAGCCTGGAGGATCTAACACAACAAAAGGTTAATCAGTCACTTGATTTATAAATTACTCTAGCACAGTGATGTATTAGTTGTGTAGCTGGATGAGACGTGAAGAATAATTCAGGCAGCTGAGATTTGTCCAAGGCTGGCTCTAACAGATGTCTAAAACCCTCCCCCACATCTTTCCTTCAAACACTGGGACAGCAGGAAGGTACATCCACGCTCAGTGCACAGTGAGAGAGAGACAGACAGAGAGAGAGAGAGAGACTGGTGAGCTTTGGTGAAGTAAGGCAAAAACATCTGGTCATATTTAAGAAGCTAGCTGTCATGGGAGAGAATTAGACTCAAACAAACAACGGCTGCACCAGGTGGACTCCACTCTAAACAAACATATACAATGTGGTGGACATTTTTATGAGAGCGTTCATTGTTAGCATGGGTGGCCCAGTTGGATTCAATCCCCTAACCACGGTACTGTTAGTGCTATGCTCTTCCCACTGTGCTGCAGGCCCCCGAGAAAACACAGAACCGAAGCCTAACTGAAGACTGAGGACTAAACTTGGCCCACAGCTTTTTGATTATTATCATTCAGTGTGTTGGGAAGTTCATTGAATATCTAATGCAGAACATGATTTTCCTTTTACCACATATTTTCTTCATCTTGTAGAGTGAAATGCTGTTTTTACATAAGATAAATGAGATAATGTGGCAGATATTAGGAGTGGGATACTGTATAATATAAGAATGCATCATACCTAAATATCAGCCACACTTCCAATCATTCCCATCCTAACAATTTGATGAATAATACATTTCATGAATGCAATAAGCTGAGAAGAGTGAGGAGCATTTGACTAACCTATAGCACTCATTTGCTTGATAAATGCACAGCCCCTCCAGCATGGCGACCTTTGGCAAGGTCGTGGCATCCCAGCAGCAGCATAAAGACACTCCTGAATGATTAAACTGCTGCTACACTTGTTTTTCATCTGTAAGCACAGACACTCCTCTGAGTGCTTTGTCTCCTGTTGTAGCAACGCCTCTCAGCTCAACCTGTGGCTCATTGACGCAAGTCCCAAGCTAGATTGGACATGTTCTCACTTATTCCTCTGGAAGTTACATAAGATTTGTGTAGCAACCACATAAAGGGCTGCTCTGTTTTAATTACACGCCCTGGGAGATACATTATGGTATTGTTTAAGTTATGACAGCTAAACACGTTTCCCTTGTTTACATATTTCACAATTTATGACTGTTGTGTATATAAACATTATCCTAATGCATTCTTTCCTTGACATTCCCACAGGCAAGAAATGCATCCCAACCACAGTATTGTGAACACAGATGGTGAACTATAGGAAACTGCTGTGTCTCTTACCTGTGTCCTGTCTGAACTGGTGCATGGACTGCAGGTCGATGATGTAAGGAGCGAGCTGAGCATCCACCTGGCCCAGAACCACAGTTCCTCGGGCATCCCCCTTCAGTACGTTCTCAATATGGTGGCAAACGGCCGCGCTGTACGGCCTCCAGCGGCCGTGTTCGTTCAGCCACTCCCAGACCACCACCCTGGCCAGGTTCTGGGGGGGGTAGCCCAGCCCGTTGACCGACACCAGCACCCCAGAGCCCGGACGAGCCATCTCCCTCCTGCCGTTCAGCTGTTGGCTACGTCCCGGGCTACAGCAGCACTACGACCCAGTCAGTCAACTGACACACTGAAACATTTCCAATGATGCCAACCATAAAAGCTCGAATCAGCAATCAGTGTGGCAGTCCTCAGTCAGTCGTGTGCTGCTGCTTCAGGCCAGCAGCTCTGCTGGAGTCATCGTCTACAGGTACTTTCTGACTGCCGGCTCTTTGATCAGCCAAAAGCAGCCGCTGTCCTCTTGTGGCTCGTCCTGTCTGAAGTGGCAGATGATGTTGATGATGATGATGGTGATGAGATTTGGAGCTGCAGCAGCCTCAGACCTCCACAGCAAACCACAGCAGATAAGCAGCAGGTACACTGGGTACTCTCTCTAAACAAAACATGAGAGGAGCACAACAAAACACTCTGGTCAGGAAATGCTGTGATGTGTCCCATGAGTTATTGCTGAACAGAAATCCCATGAAGTACAGTGTGCCTCTGTTCCAGAGAAAATAACAAAACACAACCCCAACCACCAGTGTTGTTCTATGATCCCATAAGTACTGTATGCCTCTTGGCAATTGTACTGTTTACTTTAAGTGTGGTGTCACCAAGTAGCTGTGATAACAAGGGTGTCAGCCAGTGTGCCGTTTCAGCAGCAAAATAACAGCAATTGGCATGTGATTTGTATGAAGGGGACAGAGCAGTGGACATAAACAGCCAGATAATATTACAGTCCTGGTAGACAGGACATCACCAGATATTATTCACATAGACAGCATTTCAGGAATACCGAATACAAAGGAAGGGATATTGTATTTGCCGTCGCTATGATTGATGAATAGCTTTTCACCTTAATAAACACACTGAATGTTTTCTCCATGGCATGTACAGCAAGCCTGTGTTGATTATGGGCATACAGACCTGTAGGCTGCGGTTGTGGTGCCACGGATCTGTCAGGTAAAGGCAGCATGCCCCAGGCTCCGGCCGAGAATCATATTCCAAAAGGGGGAAAAAACGAGGTGCAAATCTCGGAAGGCAGGTAGGCATTCACATCACTGATCTCTGCATTTCCCCCAATCCTCAAAACTGAATTTTTTTTCTTTTTTCAAAACCCACCTCTTACAGATCCAGTAGTCTGATAGATGCAGTGTTATTGCAGAAGATCAACACCGTCGTTTTATCCCCATGTATCTGCCACAGACTACGCCAGTGTTATTCGGCTTGTTAGTCCGCTGTGTTAAAGTGAATGCATGCCCCAGTTACAACCTTCCTAGTGTGTGAGGTGCAGAGCCATCCCACTGTACACGCGTATTTTCCTCTGTGCTGCCAAATGTCATGCATTCACACAGTGATCACGCATTTCCCAGCTGGTCCAAAATTACGCACAAAGGTCCGCGCGCACCTGTATGGTTAACCACTGAAAATAAAATCTACCATGAGTCAAATCAGACAGAAGGAAAAAAATACAACTTCCGGTCTCAGCTTTCAAAATAAAACCCGAACGGTAAGGACTTTTTTGTGTAGTACAAAGTACCAAAGTGAAAGGAATATAATTAAGGAGTAGTCTGTACTAAATTAACATCCAATTGCTGTTTCCCCCCCAAAATGTCATAAGGCATATCTTGTCTTACATAGCCTATAGGTCTATATAAACTTTCATTGTAGGCCAAATGATTCCTCTGAGACAGAATCACAATGTTTTACAAAAAGTTGTACGTAGAAAGCATGCATCCTCTCTGACACGGTCTCTGTGGCAGTGACAAACTTAGCACTCAAATAGAGGCAAGAAAGACAAGAAAATACTGAAAACTGTTCATTAGTCAGGGGCGCTGCTAGTGGGGGAAACAGGGCACTGTGGGGCCCTTCAGAGACAGACGGTGGAGAGCCCAGAATTTATAGGCTAGCAGCACTATGAACATCAGACTTATTTAATTATTACTTTTATTATCACCATTGATTATTATACAGATTTGTTGAATACTCAATGCTCATTGGTCAATGAATGCATTCTGAATGACCCCCTGTAGCCTACATAGTCCCGTCCATAGCTAACATGTGCTCCATCAGTCATTTCGATCAGTTGCACCATGCTACAGTCGCTTTATCTACCAGGATGTTACTTTCTCTGTTGTCATTACATCATAGAAATTAGAGTCTATTTTGATATAACTGTAGTTCTGACTAATGCTGACTAGCTGAGGACATCATGGCGGAGATAAACGGTTGTGAGTTTGCAGTGTCTGTTCTCTAAATCAGAATGCAGGAATGAAGAAGAGCAGCTGACTGAGTCATCTGCTGACAGAGGAGAGCAGATGTTGGTGTTCTCCTGATATGATCATTTATGACGTATCAGTGCAGTGTGTGGGTACAGTGCTGAGAAGAACAGTAAAAATAGCTGATGACTGCATGGCCTCATGACTAAGCCTGAGAGACACAAATGAATACAAAACATAACAAACATCAAAATTTGAATCCCTTCAGCAGATCCACACAACAGATAAAAAGGAATGGTCTGATAAGACTTGAATGCACATTTAGGTTACTGTAACAAACTAGCTGTTTCTAGTTGTAGCTAGAGAAGAGTCAGCTTAACCCATTGTCAGTAGTCAGCAAGCTAACATAGCAAAGCATAATGTTAACATGCAGCTGGTAGCCACTATTAGCTACTAGAGATGTAACATATTGTGCAAATCAGATGTGTTAGCAAGACAGTGGGGCTACTTTGGCTAACAAGCTGACATTATCTTAACACAAAATCTGTCAGACGTATCAGTGATAATATCATAATTTCCTTGCCAAAACAGCCCACAAATTATTTATTTGATGCTGCTGAGGAAGCTGAGTCCTATGGCAAAGTCCCTGCATCCAATCTCATTTGCAAATGGCATGCCAACAAAACTTCCAAACCCACTTACATCGACCAAATATCAAGGGACAGAGTGGAGCAATGACTGATGACTGAGACGTTATTACCGTATGTTATTATTTGGTCAGTGTGCTAAATTATTAGACGCAGGTCACCAACTGTCAGCTTAGAGGGAACATCCTGCATGAATGATCCCCCTATGTAACTTTAAAGAATTTTTTTTATTTTTAGATATGGCCTCCCAATAGATTTCTTTTTTGTTGATTTGCTCTCCATTCTACTAATAAAAAGAAGATCACATTTGGACTCAGTTAAGCTATGGTATGGCATTAACTGCCACTTGCCATGATTAACTGACACCCATGCGATCAGCTACTCTCTGGACCTCCAATATGGCCACCAGTGGGCACAGTAGGCTACATCACCTGAAAGCTCTCTATGGCTGTCTCTGGATTCGACTTGATCTTCTATAAAGTGCACTTTATAGAGATGCTGTTCTGCCATTTTGCAGTGCTGTCCGAATGTTTTCTATTAAAATTCGGAGAACTATATAGTCCACTTAAATATAGCCTACCCACAATGCATCGCCAAATGTAGTGAATGGGCTGGGCTAGCACCCTTGTTCATGAAAATATTTAATGTAACAGGCTATTCAGTTTTAACATATTTAATGCTGTGTTTCCATGTCAGAAAGCTGACAATCCTAACTTCCTCATCAACATGGCGGCAAAGCCCATATGCTACACGGCATTACTGTTTCAGCATTGCATGAACTCAAACTGATTAAAACACATGCAAGGTAAATGGTTAACATAATATTAATGTGAAACAAGTTGCACTTACATTTGCTAACATTCTAAGCTAACTAGCTGGTGAATTTAGTCAAATAGGCCTAGCATTTAGTTATCCTGGCAAGCCTAAGTGTTGGATGGGTAAGAGTGTTTCACATTGGGCAAATGAGGGTTTATGCTAAACCACTAGAACCCACGGAGCTTGTAACTGACCTTCCAGCTGGGAATTCCCCACTTCAGACTTTGAATGGAAGAAATTATTTCCCCCCACAGCTGACACATTTTGCGTTTTTATTTTGAAGGTAAAAACTGCGTACTTCCGGTATGAGTCTGACTAACTGTGGCCGCTTGACGCACTGAGAAAAAAGCCAAAGGATGTTGCGTCGCTGAGTGAAAAGCAGAGAAGAGAAGACGGAGTACCATCCATCAGTGCAATGAGACACGTTTACCAGCAAAGCAAACACAACCCGAGAGGCCACATGAATGAGAACAGCCTACTGCGTTTCATATCGTTTCCATGTCTGGTGGTTTGGATGTGAGCCTGTCCTGATGGAGAGTGTATTCGGGGCAGCAGCGTATTGCTCCTGTTCAGTCCCAGATGAGGTCTGCTGGCGCTGGGGGCCTCACTGTACTTCAACATCTCTCTCATCACCTCATGATTGGAAATGGATTTCACACTAGATTATTCTGAGCCAGGCTTGGTGATGCCCATGTTGTCTCACCTATCTCTGCAGTCTATTAAACATATCGTCATTTTTGTTAGAAATTAAATCCATTGCTTTATCCAGCTATTTATTTGTACCTAATGTAAAGCAGCAGTGCCCCATAGCTGATAAGGAACCTCTTGAACAGGACTATAGCTAAATAGCCTAGATGACATGTGCTCCATTCTGTTCTAAGGGTCTATATTCATCATTAGATAGGCCCATCTATATCACACACATTTATAAAAGGAAAATGTTCATTAAGATGCAGACTTTCAACAGTAGAAGACTTGAAGGATGAAGTATAAGCCATGATCAACCATATGCCCATGTTAAGGATCAACAGTTCTATAGGTTGGCCTGGTCGATAACATTACTTTTACAGTGTAATCCTCTGAATAGAGTTATCAGGATGGTATTGCATTGGAATAGAGAAACTCAGCAAAGAAAAGTATTTAAAAAAGTAATTCCTCTTGGATTACCCAGCCTCCTAAACTCACATTATACGCTACAGAAACAATTTATTTCAATTTAGACATCATCAGTCAATCTCATCATCTACAGACAGTAAATTATTATTTAATGATGTAAATGCACTTTCCTCTTCAAACCTGTTTCTTCAATTCTACTAGTAGAAGTAGCCTATGTGTAATTGTATTTCTGTATTTATATTTGCATGTTAAGGGTTACAGTTAACTTGTTTTTGTAATCAGATTGCTCTAATCCACCTCAGCCCTGGCTGGTACAGTAAATATATTTTGCATGCCTGAGTAAGAAACGTGTGTGACAAGGGACGTGATCCCTTATTTGTCACAGAAAAAGAGTGAATGGGAGAAAAAAGTGCTTTAACTGGTAAAATACAGTCAAAGGCAATTTGAGGAGCTTTGAGTGTGTTTTCAGTTCAGAAAAAGAAATCAAAACTCTATTTTGTAGTAATTCAGTTGTTTTCCCCCCATATTACACTGCGTTTACTGCTTTAGTAGCCTATCTGTTTGTGGCGATTTCTCATACGGGTCTCACACTGCAGTCCGAGGTGGACACCTAGTGGCCGTTTGGTTGAACTTCATATTTGTATTCAAGCGGTTTTCTATTCAGTTTGCTTTGCCTGTGTGATTCACACTCCCTTTTCAATAAGTGCGCAGAGAGTGGGTCTGAGGTAGAGATATTTATTGTGTATCTTGTTGGGGAAAGAGAGCTGGTCCTCAGAGCAGGTCACAGACAGACCCAATGAGACATCACTGTTCCCTCCCTCAGTAACTAGTCTACTGCTGAGGTGCACAGACAGGAGCACTGAACTCCCAGCTCATCCACCGGATCAGCTCAGCTCATTACTCAAAAAATACTCATTATTCATTTTAAAGTTAACGTCATTACTGTAGGCTACTTATCACGCCCTGGGATGAGTAATTCATTACATTATTTTATTACATTACCTAACTGTTACACCCCCAGTATTGGTGATTGTATCCTGTTATCTTGAATGAAATGATGACAACTCCCTTTTCTGTGAATGATCAGGTCTTGTCACACTAGATTGATAAAATCAAAGTAGTCAGAATACTTCTGCAGAGAAAGTAAAGTGTGAGAAAGTAAAGTGTTCTGCCATGTTACTTATTTCAGATCTTACTTTCTTGACCGCATTAGAAGATTTTGGTTGTGTTAAATATGATATATATTATATTATATGTCTGCTGACGGTGGATGGGCAAGATGAATGTCAACAAGCCTTATCACACCGTAGCTGAAAAATCTTCTTTGCTACAACTGATATGACAAAAGGGGAAATTGCAGCTGCACAAAAACTGGTTGTTATGTGTCTTTACCAGACTGTAATACTTTTCCGTTCTTTTTCCAGATGTTTTGGTGCAATACCAAAACCTCTGAAGACCTGGAAATGGCCAAAATAATTTTTCATAGTTTTCCAGACATTCCAGGCCTGTGTAGGAACCCTCTGCTCAGCAAACCTTTCCTGGGCAAAAAACTTCAAAACATCCCATTTAACTGGAATGGGATTATAATTATTTCAAACCTGCAGAGGAGTTTTAAGGCCTTGCTAAGAGCATGACATGCATACTTCCTGCCACTCATTCCTAGATCTATCATTAGTTTTGTCAAATGGTTTTGAGAATATCGATATTTGCTGTCATGTCCATGTTAATTATTTACTTGAATGAAATATTTTTCCATACTAATCATTGATTTTCCATACTAATGAGATATGTGGTGTATTTTTTTCAGTGCAAATGTGTCTATGCATTTTGTCCTGATGGTAGAATGAGTGATTTTGTTGATTTTGTTTTCACACCCATCTATTATTGTCAGTTGGCCTCCAATACAAGCAACACAGTGGCTCATATTCAACTCAACACAGGACAAAGTAACCAAAAAAGCTTGCTTTATTGTATTGATTCATATACTCCAAGGACCAGTGATTCTAACGTGAAAAGCAGGACATTAAGTGATTATAATTATCTTCATGTCTGTGGTGTAACTACTATTTTCTGTGTCTGAGGTGTTCTTGTGTTCTATATTAAACAATAAATAAAAAAAAGAATTCATTACAAATGTACAAGCTTTATAAAGAACAGTTAATATCACAAAGTCCTGTGACAGCAGTGTTTTCAAAAATGCCCTTATATCACAAATATCAATGGATACTGTTTAAGCCAAAACTTCATGTCCTCCCACCAGCCTCCTCCGTCTCTCTGAAACACTCACTCACTCTTTCTCTCTCTCTCTCACACACACACACACACACACACAAACCACGCCCTGTTCAGCATCATTTCATACTGCATTTAAACATATATACCATTGCTGTTTTTGCCAGTCAGCAAAAGCAAGGTGAAATCACAGCTCTTTCACCTTGAGAACCAGCAAATTACAATTGCACATTATGCAGCTCTTTCCTACGGTAATATTATTATACTCATATGACGAGAAGATGAAAGACATTCGGGAGTATTAGTTTAATAAGTCTATCCTATGTATGCAGCTGCAAACATCTTAATATAGGTTGTTGATATGACCAGAGTGTGTTGCTGAGGAGATGGAGCAGACAGAGGTAAGAGTTAACTACTAGCCATGACTACAGTATATGTGTATGAACCGATCCAGCAGGCACTGATGCAGATATTTGGCTGAGAATTTGTTTTTATGCACCATGTAAGACAGAGTGAGGTGACAGTCAAAGCAAAAAGACAAGATGTGTGTATAATAGTAAGTCACATGGGGTTCAAAACAGAAACATTTGGCATGCTTTATAGTAGTCCTTTTCTACTGTACGTTAAGAAAAACAAAAGTTTGTTATGGAGTGCCATAAACAAAGTGATCTTTTTAATTTCCTTTTTTAAATTGCAGTGTTGCATAAAAAGCAGGCTACACAGTGGGTCAGGCTCCTTCCTGCTCTTGCAGTGTGTGTGTTTGTGTATATATCTGTGTGTGTGTGTGTGTGTGTGTGTGTGTGTGTGTGTGGGTGTGTGTTTATGTGTGTATGTGTGTGTGTCAGCAATACAGTGTTAAACTGTCCTG
>OMOV01088461.1:0-10586 GCA_900312565.1 Beryx splendens | reverse complement strand
CCTTGCCACTCTGCTGCGGGCCGAGGAGAGAAGGGGAGGGAGGGGGGGGGCACACAGAGAGGCCTGTTCCTGGTTTTTACATTTGCATCCTCTGCCCGTGGGTGGTTGTGTTAATAATGTGGCAACTGGGAAGATTAATTGTGGACAAGCAGCAGGATTACGAGGGTCTTTGTGGGAGCAAAGGGAGCACTGGGTGGGAAAGGCCTGTGATCTGTGAGGCTGAGAGGAAATTAGTCAGGGCAGACTGGAGCTGCCTTTTAACAGGGTACCTAAGGAAATGAAAGCCTTGTGCAAAGAGGATATTGAAATAAGTAACCAGAAAATTGTTGACATTCTTTAAGAGCCAATATCGTTAATATTCATTGTGGTAATCACACAAAAAAAACATTGTCAAGTGGGGAAAATGCTCTCAGTTGGTTTCTCAAATGAAGTTTTTACTAAAGGGTAAATAAACTGCGCTAATTGAGTTGAGTATGTCAAAGTTATGCTCTTTTCTCCAAGAAACAAAGAAAGGATTAGGTGGCTCTTCTCACTTTATCAACACTGAAAGGCAGACGTGAGGCTCGGTTTCCGTCTGCTTGCTAATTAAGCAAAATAACAACACAACAAAAGCAACTGACTGTGGTGCAGCTGTGGCCGCTCTGGAGAATGAAGATTACGACAAGAAGGGCAGTAGTATCATGCCACCTGTTGGATCGTCCTCACATAGCAGCACAGCCTCAGATCAGCAGTCATCTGCTCCCTGACCCGCATCTGACCCTGTACCGGCCACATCTAACATCACCAGTTTAAAAGACTTGATTTATTCAGTCTTAACCAAGTGCTCCAGATACACTAGTTTCACATAACTTAGGATTACTATAACAGTAGTTGGGCCGACAGCGTAAAGAGAGTATCTTATCTAATGGGATGAAGGGACTAGGGTAAAACTATTCCAGTGCTCCACTATCAAGATAACTGCATGGTGTTATAGCCTAGCAGAGAGCTCTTAATGGTGCAAACAGTATGGTCACAGAGGAAAGAGCCATAAACGTCAGCACACACCAGAGAATTCTTACTTTCCAACCTGTTTGCCTTCATTGATGTTTGGCAGCTTTGCTCGTGGCTTTCCATCAGTAATCATTTAAAAAGAGAGGTAAGCATCTGGACATTCAGGCCTCTTAATTAAAATATTGGTGTTTTTCCAGTGTAAGAGAAATCATGAAAAATGGCCTGTCAGGGCGAGTTTCAAAAGCCAAATGACAAAGCTGTGGGGTTTTTACGAACAGAAACACCAGATTTAATCGTCGCTAATTAAATTTAACTGTTAATTGCAAAATCATGATCCTCAAACGCTAGAGCTTGCACATCCAGTAGTTTAAAGACGGATTAATTCTACCTGCTTTTCCTGATTAATTCCAGAAATATTGTCCAATCTTCAGCCAGGAGAATACTTTACAGCTTAATTTCTTTCACCAGTAGTGTATCTGTTGGGGGAAAACAAAACAAAACAGAATATCATTCATCCTCTATGCCAGAATTATACCGAACAAAAACATACCACATAATAAAAACATGTTGGGTATGAGGCCATTCACATTCAAGATGTGGTGTCGCAATGTAAGCCAGTTCATCTATGTGAACATTACCAGATTCCCAGTATCACTTGCCAGTATCTGGAAAGATATACAATTTCAAATGTGTGTGTGTGTGTGTGTGTCATGATGGGGCTTTGAAATAAATTCCTAATACACTGAGCCCTTTGTGATTTGTGGTCTCAGAGCTGAGCATCTGAGATGTTGTCTTGTATTTCAAGTATGTTTTTAGTTGTGCCAAGATGTTGCACCACTCATTATTTTCCTCTGACTTTTGAAGCACCATCGTTTATCAGGGAGATTTATTGGCAGATGGGCCTCCAGATGTTTTGAGTATCTTTTGCTGGGAGAGACTATGTTTCAAAAGTTGGACTGCAATAGTTGCTGTAGACATTGTTGTTTGTGTTAAGCAAAAACCTTTGCATGAAGCTATACAATCAGATTTGAAGGGGCAATTTTTTCTGATGCTTTGTCCTAATTAAACTAAACCCATTCACTTCTGCTGATGTTTCACAGCGTCTACTCACCAGCACTAGTAGTCCATAGTCACCTTCCCATCTGTCAAGGTAATAGAGCTAGTTTCTTTACAACATGGAGAAAAAAGAAAAGGTTTCTCTGCCGCTCTAATGCAACAAGACAACTCATCTCACTGTCAAAACTTAAAAGGTCAATCTTTTTTGACATGCCATGTCTCCGAGAGACGATTTAGTTGACTGAGTCACGGGGGTCACATTTGAGCATCTGACTCCTCGGCTGCTGACATCACACATTACGCAAATTTAACTCCTCGAATTAACCTTAAAGTCAGCTCGTTGAAACAGCCATCATTTTTCCTTTTCAGTGCATTAGTGTGCAGATAGTGATGATACCTATTTAAGGAGTGGGAAGTTAAATAGCGCGGTGCAGCGAGAGACATGAGACTAGTTGTAAAAATAGTCATATTCATGGGAATAAGTGCATGAATATTATATTAATAGACTCCTGAAGCGATGAATCATTACAAATGAGTGGGAAAACCCATTGCTGTGCCTGACACTATTAAACTAAAGCTAACCGCTGACCCCTGAGTCTGCTCGCAAATTGCAGCTACTCCAGCACTTATCATGACCCTTTTGATGAGATTATAAAGCTGCACCACGGCCGGATTCCGGGCTAATGTGTGCTGTGAATAAATGGAAGACCCAGCATGAAAGCTGGAAGAGAACAGATGTACAGTATCACTTGCCTTCATTGGGTTATTTTTTTTGGGTGGCCCCTTGATATCTGAGTTTGATTTGATTTTCAAGTTCTGGTTCAAGTTGGCCCAAGACAGCTTTATCCCTGCCTGGGAATAATGCATCTCTGTTTTGGGGGTAAGTGACTGTTTTTCAAGGAGACAGCACAATGGTTTACTCATTTCAGAAGAAAAATAGAAACAGTTGTTTGTGTCTGGTGATATTGAGATAACCTTGGGAACGGAGATAAGGAGCCACAGGGCGCTTTTTTTGTTGTCGCTAACTAAACGTGACGTTTGGACAGTGGAGCTGTTTCAAGTCACCATGCATAAGAAATCTGTATTCGAACAACTGACTCTTGCGTACTCATGCTTCATGGACAACTAAGAACATGCTTGGCCTGATGCTTATAGTGGATGTATCCATAAATTATCATCAGAGTGCCTGCTGCTGATATTGTACAGCTTCACCCGCCTCGCATTGGGTTTCATCTCGTGTTCCTCTCCTCTCTCCATATCTCAGCTGCGACTTTGTCATGCAGCCAAGCACATAATATGCTCTGAGCTCTGTATCATGTCCAATTATAATTAGCTTTGTCAGGCCTGAGCCCTACAACCCTCATGCAGATAATATGATAATATGTCTTCATAACCAAGTGACCTTACATGCGCAATATTTCTCTCCTTCTTAAGATTGCATGTCAATAAAGTAATGGAGTCTGGGAGGCGGTGGCAGGGGAAGATTTAGATGATTGGGCTCTCAGGTGCAGTGATGTATAACCGTTATTATTCTACCTGTCAGAGTTGTATACACAGCTGGGCACAGCGTGGCGGTGGCCAGGGAGAGAGCCGGGCTTTCAAGGGGGTCCTTTGTTAATAAGCGTTTAATCTTTCGTTAAAGCGCGCCACCAAGGGACGCTTTCTCATTTTCACTCTCTGTACATCGAGAATTTGAGTGAAATAACGGGTTCTGTTATGAAAGGGCCATAGTTCCAGCTGGATAAAAGTGATATTAATAACATTAGCGCCGATCATTATTCCAGATGTGATGCATGTGTGGCATCTGGTACCGGAAAAGTAAGCCTTTAATGCCAGTGGAAAGCAAGTCTTTGTCACGAGTGATTCGCCTGCAGCTCGCGGCCGCTGATGTGCAGCCATGCGGGCGCTTTGCTTTTTGGGGAGTAGCAGAGGTCAGCGAAAGCACCGAACAAATTGACATATGTAATAGCTGTAAGGTTCCCGCGCAGTGTCGCATCTCGCCCCGCTGTCCTCGCCCCCACGGTGCGCAGCGCATCCCCTTGATAGAAACAACCGGACAAGAGAGGCTCTTTTAAGGAAAGATGGCTCTGAATGGTTGACAGCGCGAGGTTTCACTAACACTGACGCAACATAATGAGGGAGCCAGAGGTGAGGCCCATCTCTCCACGTCTGTGCGGATCTCCCTGAGTGATTGATGTGTTCCAGTCAAATGAAGCAGTGGGCTGAGTGATATGACACTTGTCTCGCCGTGACACCCGTGTTCGCAGCTAACAGTTATTGGTGTTGATGGGCCCCACTCCACTCAGCCAGCCAGGCACAGTTATTTTGATCCCTTGTTCTTTTATTTCTGTCCCCCCTCTTCCCTGTTTTCTGTCTCCTTGCCACATCAAATCAGAGTGCAGAGGCAGAGGCAGGACCCTCAGGTACTGGCTTATCAAGCATCAGGAGCCTAGACAAGATGAAAGTAATAATGGGGACCAGACAATCATGGTGGGCACCTAGCATGTCAAGTAGGGAGTGACATTAGGGGTTTTTCTGGCATAATGCACCCATGGCAGAGGTTGTATGGTTTCACAATACCTAATCGACTCTGTTGGGAAATTTTGAGATGCAGCGTAGCCCCTTTGTCGCTGTTTCGGTTCACCAACGGATTGGAATTCCAGTGGAACTTAGGCAGATATGATGAAAGAAAAGGTTTTCATTAAATTTCTGCTTTTCATGTTCCCAAAGGCTCACTATGGGTTCTATACTGCGCTATATAATAGTTATCAGTCTTACATGAAAATAATCCGCTCTTACTTAGTCACATTTCGATAACAATCATCATAATAATCTCTATTACTTCAAGAGGATTAACCATCTAACAAACATTACCATCCAGTAGACTTTTATCAGTTAATTGATTTATTAAAGAATTCTATGTGAGAGCTGGTGTGGAAATGAGTTTGAGGGCGTTCTTTCTCTGTTTTACAGCATGGGTGTTTTTATCTTGCTATCGCAGTGACTCCAAACATTTCCGACATCAGATGCCCCTCGTTTCAGCAGCCATGAATCAAATACTGATGCACCCTAACGCTCTAATGACTAGTAATTGAATTAAAGTGATTACACATTGATCGGCGACTGATTCCGCTGCTGTGCAAAGCCTGGGAAGCCTTGAGTCTTTTTTATCTTTGTTTTTTCCCCGTGTGTTAGATGTGGGCGACAGTTCCAGTGGTCACAAGATGGTCGCCATCAAACACGATCCGTTTCTGGTCGCTGTGACAGCTCTCATTATTGGAGGCCACCGAATAGTTACCAACTGATAAAGGCATATCACACCACGGAGGAAATTGAATTCTAGAGGACATAAATTCTGACTGCGCGAGATCATAGTCAGAAGCTAATTTAAGGAAGATTAAATTAATTTCGATGACATCCATTCTGTCTTGACGAAGTCGCTACATAACATAATGTAGCTCTGTTGCCTTGAGATAAGGGGATAGTCATTTTAGACTGGGCACAGCACTAGCTGAGGATCAAGCCCTAATCCCATTGCTGCAACCTTTTTACAGAACATCATGGAGGATACAGAGTGTCTGACAACCATTATTCAGTAAGGGGATTTTGTAAGTCTTTCAATTTAGTGTGATAATTTAATTGACTGCTGACCCAAAGCCTCAGGACACAGATTGCCTTCTTATACAGCCAGCTCACTTTTCATATTCACAGTCTTATGCCTTATTATTTTGTCTCGCATCAAAACTAGAAGGTACTTTATTACGTCTCAAGAGACCAGTATCATAAAATATCATTTTAATAATAATAATTAGGCCGCATTTGAAGTTCTACTCTTGAGCCAAACAAAATTTATATCCACCTCCACTCTACACATGCACTACTTTAATGTAATGTACTCAGTGAAATTGCTACTGTGGTAGTAGCTGTACATACACATGCATGATGTAGTAGTTGTAGATGGGTGTTGATATATCAAATTTCTACATGTTTGAGACTTTTTATCTCATGAAATGCATGATTATAAATCTTTTGTGGTACACTCCAAATGTCAAACATATTAAATGAATGAGCAGTCATCCTCCGTCCTCTACACAGCACTCTCCACATCAAACCCACTGTGTTTTATTGTTAGTAGCATCTAGTTTACTCCCAGGCTTCCACAGAGTGAAAAATGGCCAGTTCTCTCAAGACAGAGTCCATGTGGTTGTGCTGTCTAAACGGCTAATGAATTACAGATGAACATTGACGCAAATGAATCTCCCAGAAGTCCCTGGATAATATGGCAAGCATTTAAAACTTTAATCAATAACCCTGAAGTTGAAAGCATGCAGGCACTGCACTTGCTTGGTCACAATAAACAGAATAGGGACTGCAGCCGCCTCTACTGTAAATCACGGTGACAAGCACAGTCACGCTAAATCACTGGAAGTGAAAAATAAATGTCCGCATATCTTTATCAGCTGTGCATCCATGTTTCCTTTGAGAGCAGGGGCGGATATCAGCCAAAACAAAAATGGAACTGGATGATATATTGTCCAAATTAATCTTTCAGTTCTCTCAGATGTTTTTGTTTTGATCAACAATATATCATCTATGACCAAAATATATATAAATATGAAGCCGGCCATGAGAAAGTAACATTTCATCAAGTACTACATTTCCTAAAATACCAGCTGAATGTCAGTCTTCCTCTTCCTCTCCCTCTCCCTCTCCCTCTTCCTCTGGACATATAGTTGCTATTCTATGTAATCATTATTGTGATTTTTCAGCCACAACAAATACACCACCATTATGCAACAATGACAACTGCCATATGTATCTATGACAATTACCATACAAACATGTGTTCAACTTTTATCACATTTTAGTTGAGCGAACATTTTTCACTTGATCAAACATGCATGTACAGTACATGTAAAATTACTGCATAGTTTCATTATCCACACAGTATTTATGGCTACATCTATTTCAACAGAGTTCATTAAAAAAAGAATGAATACTGACAATTTATCAATGTAGATGTTAAAATACGCTAAAGAAATGAAATCACCATCAACTCATAATTCATATCTAGTTAGGGCTATAAATGCCCAGGAGAAGTTAGTATATCTGGTCTCCATGAGCTTATTGCTTAAGCTGTCAGCCATAATAACCATTGGAATCACATTGTTAATTGATTTTTGCACACTAACTGACAATTGTTTTGTTAACAATATGTTTACTGAAATTTCACAATTGAAAACAGACAACACATCACGTATCCTTACTCATACAGTACACACGTCAAAAAAAATAAATGAATAAATAAACAAATAAATAATTAAATATATATAGCTATAGTACATATAATAATAATATTAATCATAACAATAACAGAGAAAGAAAGAAAATTGAGAGAAACATAATAATAATGATAATAATAATAATAATAATAGAAGAAGAAATATAAATTTAAAAAAGAGGCAGTCTTCTGTCAATACACTCTGCCTTTTCCCTCCCTCATTCAGGCCATATTTGTATTTTCTACAAAGTCCATAATTGGGTTCCAAATATTAGCAAAGTCCTTTTGTTTCCCTTTAGCAATGTATGTCAGTCTCTCCAACCCAAGACAACCTGACAGTTCTTTCATGCACATCTTTAGTGATGGAGGGTCTATTCCTCCGGTATAATGCAATCACTGTCCTTGCTTGAAGAAGTCCAAAGTCTAATAGTTTTGTCTGTTTCGATGTCCAAACAAAATCATCAGGGTAAATCCCGAGCACACAGAGTTTGGCACGAAAAGGTATGTTTTTCCCAATTATCTGTGATAGACATCTGATTACACTTTTCCAGAATATCTGCATTCTGGGGCAATCCCATAAACAATGAACCAGGGTCCTCTTCTCATCTAAGCACCTAACACAAGGTGTTGTCAGGGGACATATGGTGAAGTTTAACGAGTTATACTCTCATTAGCCATTTATACTGCAGCAATTTCAGCCTTGTATTAATCGATTGCTTTTGTGCTTTTAAGCACGCCATTTCCCAATCCTCCTCATAAATGTCCTCTTGTCCATTCTCCAAGCGTTTAACCTATCAAGAGTTGACTCTGCCGAATGTGTTGCCAGAATATTATAAAACCTAAATATGTGACCTTTACCATCTGTTCTTAAGTACAATTTCCTTGATAATTGATAGCGGTGGTTTGGACATTATCTGCTTATATTTTAATGATATAAAGCTGCTTCTCAATTGCAAGTATTTGAAGAAATGTTTTCTAGGGATCTGATATTTCTGGCATAACTGATAAAATGAAAGGAAACTTCCATCTACATATAGATCAGAGATGATTTGAATGCCCTTATTAACCCATAATTTGAATCCTCCGTCTGCTTTACCAGGTTTAAACTGACTCCAGATCGGAATAAACTGTGATAATATGACCACCTCACCTACATGTTTTTGTGCTGTATACCAAACTGATACTGTACTTCTAAGAATGGGGTTCTTTGTTTTTTTTCTTTCAGTGTCTTAATATCTGAAGAGTATAAATATAGATTTAAAAGGAGATTTGGGACCGATTTTTGTTCAGTGCTTATCCACGCTGGGGGAACAGATGGAGACATATAAAACATTGCTGAACTTAATTGGGCCGCCCAATAATGCCGTCTCAAGTTGGGGAGCTTAAGTCCCCCCCTTTCAAAAGGTAGGTACAGTAGCTGAAGGCGGAGTCTTGCTTTTTTATTGTTCCAAATAAATTGGCTAAATATTTTGTTAAGATTACTAAAAAAGCTGTTTGGTACACAGGCTTGGCCAATAAAGCTGATTCTGATTCTGATTCTGATGGTAGTGGAAATGGGAACGATTGAAAAAGAAAATTTTGGCAATATAGACATTTTAATTAGATTTATGCATCCAATCATTGATACAGGCATGTTAGACCATCGATTCAGTGCCTCTGTTGCCGTGTCCACCAGAGGGTCATAATTTATAGGAACTACAGTATATCCCTAAGTTCAGGGGTAATTCTAACCCCCAAGTAACTAAATCCATCTTTAGTGGCCAGAAATGGAGTATCTACTGTAGCATTCAGTCTCTCTTCCTTATTCAAATACAGGACTACTGACTTGGATTTGTTGATTTTATAACCGGAGAAGCTACCAAATGATTCCGCCAATCTAATGCAGGTTAGGAATACTAGTCTTTAAATTTGTCTGTGAAAAAAAACCCATCATCTGCATATAAGGCTATGCGGTGTTCAATACGACCCTTGTTGATTGCTGTGCTAAACACAGTGAGGAAGAGTAGCCGACAGAGATGGAGGATAGATAACCTTGATGCTACGCATTACATCCTTTGGCTATGTTGTCAACCCTTGACATATTGATGGCCCATGAAAGGCTAAAAGCTGATTGTAGGTATAATGTATTCATTAAATTCACTGTGATTTCTTCTTCCCGACAGATCGGCAGACCTCGTTAGCTCTGTTGACTGCTTCACCTTCACATTATCTTTTGTTTTTTCTCTCACATGAGGTAATGGCTACTACGTCTAATCCACCTGCGTATGACTTCATTATGCACCATATTTCATAAACAGGGCTTTATTAGAATGTAGGATTTATAACATGACAGAAAAGATGGCCGCTATTATCATATGGTCTTGTGTTCAAAAGTACTTATAACGCATTGTTTTGCACCTATACGTTTTTATTGTATCGTTGTGCTAAATCATCAGAACATTGTCTTAATCTGTGGCTAATAAAGGTTAAAAAAAATGTTAGTGCCCAAATCGCTTCCATTCTTGCACGCTAATGCCTCTTTAATTGTCCACAGACTCTCGCATGAATGTCAGACAAGCGTGCTCACTTCTTTCTTTATAGGCTCAGACAGTCTTGGAATGCTCAATGCACTGACACAATTGCATTTTATTACCCTCCTCTCATCTTCCTCGTTCCCATGGATTTGGCCATGATCCTCCGTTCCGCTGCAGACGGATGATGTGTGGAGGCAAGGTATGCGTTTCCCTCATCGCTCTCTTCCTCCCACCATCCCTTTCCTGTGCTCTATCTTTCAGAACTGTAACCTGGGTCGCCAGCTGTGCAGGGAGCCCCAGAGTGTATTTATGGCGAGCTGCATTTTATCACACGCAACAGCACAACTGCCAACTTTACTCGGAGCATACTCCAGCCTCCCCGCCTCTGGCCATGTTTTTGTGATGGTGTGATCCTCCACCGCCACCGCTGCTGCTTCTGCTGCTGCTGCTGCTGCGTTCTCCCCAGCTGCCACCCTGGTGGAGGCGGTGAGGTGAACTGTTAATGGCCTGTAGTGTACACACAGCGGTGCCCACCGCCACTGGGCAGGCCTGCAGCACACCTCCCAATAAACACATAAAACTCTGTAAAACTAACAGGACCATTCAAAGACTTTGACCGGGTGGATGGGGGGACCTCACAGATTTTTTTGTCTTGCAACTTTCTGCAAAAACACAATGGAATATAAATTGTTTGTTCTTCCCTCTGCTGTCCCGTTGTTGATATTTTGATACGGCATTAACATTTT
>OMOV01088459.1:0-14942 GCA_900312565.1 Beryx splendens | reverse complement strand
GGGGGACAGGGATAAAAAAATTAAAAAAGATAAATTTATCAGGATTGAGCACCCCAGACAGTAAGGCTGACAAAAGAGAATGAAAGATATACTGAGAAAAAGAAAAAAAAAAACAGTCATTACACACGAGAAGCGAATGCAAAATTATTACACATTTTTATTGGAGAGAAAAAACACGACATAGGCCTAAGTGGCACCATGGACAGTGTGAAAAGGCATTCAGGTTCTGAGCCAGCGCTACTTCATCTGGGTGTGGATAATGTTATTTACCCATTATTATTGTTGTCATTATTGTTAAGACGTGAATGCAATGAAACTGTAAAGCTCTGTACTATATGAATGATTTATGGCAAGTACATGTCCATTAATACATGAAAAACATCACCGACTTACTTTAGATGCAAAATAACCCAACGACACAGATAGAAATAATCATAATTCACATTTTAAAATCTAAAATAAAAATATTTTATAAAAATCAAGCGGAGTGAAACTGAAATTTTCCCGTCACCAAAATCTTGCCTACTCTACATGTTGCCAGTTATTGGAAGCATATAAAAATGAACTATGTTGATATTTTTCCTCTGGATTCGTGGCAGCGATGTTGACAAATGTGAAAGCCAGCAAAACAGAAGGGAGGTTTCTTTTGGGGAGGGGGCATCCGAGACACTGGGCATGAGAAATACACTACAATAACTTACATCTAAAACCATATTTCAATGCCGCATGTCGTCGACTGTCTGAAAGTGTAGTTGCGGTTATTCCATAAAACTATGACAAATGCCCACACTGAAAGCTCAGTTTCTAAAGACCAGGCATGTTTTTTGTATGCTGCATTTGAACAGAGCCTTGCTGAAAACCCAGGTTGAAGAACAACACATTGAGGGAAGCACATTTATAGAATGAAATCTGTGTTGAATTATGTCTTGCAAGGGAGCCAGGAGGCTGGTGAGGGCCAGTGGATGTGATGGATGGCCACAGAATGATGGAACTCTACTGCCCTCCTATGGCCGAAAAGTTGTTAAATTGTTGCCACATGACTGTGAGAATCACTGAACTGACCGAATATGACGTGCTGTTGGCCTAATACTCACATGTTTTACTTAATTGGCTGAAGTATTAGCCCTATGAGGTTTTGGAAGTCAGGAAGAAGATCTACCAGCAGGCACAAGGACATAAGGGAGAAACATTTAAATAAAGCAAAACAGCCATCTCAGGCTTGTTTGACCCTCATATTATTTATTCTTTGCAGTAGATCTCTGGGGGGAAAATTAAAACATAACAAATACACACACACACACACACATACATACACACACACACACACACACACTTAGGGCGCACTCACACTGGGCCCGGTTGCCTTGTACCATGCTGAAGCACGATTGTCGCTCTTCCCCACTCCCCCACTGGCCTGCGCTCACATTGCTCCGGGCCTGACCTGGCCTGAGCACGCTTACGTCATCACGTCGTGATGCGTCGCGGATTTTCCCGAAGATCTCTGAGTTCTTGTGTGTCTTATCTAGTTGACACGGTGCTTCCCGTGCTCGTGCACGTGCAACTGCACCATGCTCAAGCCCACCTCTTCCAACCGTGCCGGGGCCAAGAAAGCGTGCCGTGCCTGGGCACGGTACGGAGCGATCACACTAGTCAAACAAACTGGACTTTGGGGGGGCAAACGTGCTTGGGCACGGTACAGATCGCCCAGTGTGAGTGCGCCCTTAAACCCAGACATGTACATAAACAAAAATGAACTCGTAGAAGATAGAGAGCTTCCAACTGCATATTAAACTACGAAAAAAAACAAATCCCAAAAAACGCAGTGGCTTTTCATTTAAACATGCAGAGTCGCTCATTTGAGTACTTTATATTATCATTAACATGAATTAGCAAAGACTTCACTGGGTAAAGTTTGTGGATCTCTGGCAATAGTTAGCCACCTAGTGGTAGAACCCTCTTATAACATCAAGTATTGACGACAGTAGGAGTTTAAACACAACTTTGGATTTTTTTGGCTATATGACACAATGCCATCAACGAATGAACAGTTCAAATAAACATGGCTTAGTGAATATTCAACAAACTATCAAGTCTACAGGCTCCATTAGGGGGAAGATACAAGATTATCACACCAGTAACACTGTAGCACTCCTAAATCAGAGAGCACATTATGGTTTTTTTTAACCATTGTGAGATTAATTTTCAGAATAATAAATCTCTAGATTTATAGTTACAATACCAATTCCCTGTGAAGCTGATTCCCCATGGTTATACCACCATCCATTTGATGGCCGAATGATGATACAGTGCTTTGCTCTGTCTTCTCAAGACACCGCATCACAATCTCTCCTGCTCCCTTCCTCCTCTGGTGGATTGCACTTCACGACTCAGTTCTCCATGAGGGAGCGCTGTAGAGCCTCCTGGATCATTGTGTGCTCATCTGTGGAGTAATCCTGAAGGGACATGGGTGGGATGGAGTCAGAGAACAGAACTGGCAGGATTACTGACTAATAAAAGATCACACTCCAGCAGGGTTGGCGTCAATTCATGAGTGAACTCATCGATTCCAATTCAACTGAGGGATTGGAGTTTGAAAAGACCGACAGGACACAGAACTGGAACTCAATTGACATTTCAGGAAATTTGATTTAATTCAATGAAATTCTGTTACATTCAATGTTTTTTTGTACCACATATCTGATATTACATGTAGTGTTGTATATTACAAATACCGAATATCATAACATGATGTAATACATACAGTATGACTGAATGTACTCACAATGTTTGATTTATAATGTTTAGCAAGTCAAGACAACCGCTCTCAGAAGTGGAATTTAATTTAATTTAATGGAATTCAATTCTGTTTCCTGTCTTTCCAATTCAGTTCCAAGTCGGTTTCCTTAGAGCTGGGTGCAATTCCAACTCCAGGAACTGAAATTTCCCACGCATTCTCAATTCAATTCATGAACGGCCCCAACCCTGGACTCCAGATATTGTTTAGTGTCTTTACTTACGACAAAGGTGTCATAGGAGAAGGTGTGCCTAATCTTCAGGTGCTGGAAAAAGTCAGCACTCCTGTAGTTTGGGTCCCCCCAAGGCATTGAGGCACAGATGGGGCACACCTAGATAGATCCAAAACAAGAGTAACAAAGCATTTATACACAATTTACTAACTCGGGACCCATCTGAGCGATGTGTGGAACCGTGCGGTACTTATGTTCTGGATAAACTCATGGAAGCACGGTGGCATCACACTGTAAGGTGGACTTCTTACCACTTGGCGTGTGTCTCGAGCATGCTGGGTAGTGCAGTGTTCGACCAGGCCATCCTGATCGAGGTTCTGGCAGTTGCAGTAAGGGCAGGTGAAGGTGTAGCGGTTTGGCACTGGACTGTAGGAAAGAAAGGAACATCACAATATGTCTTCTTCACACTGCTGACTCGAGAACTTTCCCCCCCCTCACAGTATACAGAAATGGGAGACTATGTGTAGCCTTAGATATCCAACATTCAAGTCATGTTAGGATTATATCTTGGGTTTCCTTATTGCCTCTCTATTTCACCTGATGATGGCAGGCTGGCTCTGGGCAGTAGTCCTCACTCCCTCCTCAATGTACTCCTGGTATTTAGAACAGGCGGCTGTGTGGCCTCTCATCTGGGAAAGGCCCACCTGAGAGAGAGTGGTGGGACACAACGCACATCAACAGCTTCCACTGCACGATCAAATCCATACAAACATTCCCCTCACATATTCAATTTAAGTTCTTCTACTTGCTTGAGCATAAAAGAACTGTAGAGCTGTTTATGCTGTTTGAGTGCATATGACATACAGACTCAAATCAAAGTGTGCTTGTAAAATTTCTGTGTGCAGATATGATGTATTGAGGCCCACGGTTGCCTTGTGCAAGGAAGTGGTCCGTCTAAAGCCCCTGCGTGTTTCCACATCTAATGCACAACAAAACAACAACACAGGTCATGCAGAGTCCTTATTTCAGCTTTTAGACTGTCATCCACCGTACCTGAGCCGCGCACCCCTTGCAAGCCGCCACAGATGAGTGGATGAGGGCGTCTAGCTCGGTAGCTTTAGTCCAGTGGCCCAGCGCTGCCCTACATACAGCACAGACAGGCTTCTGGGGACGCAAACACTCCTGCAGACAACTCTGGCAGAACCTGAGAGTAGACAGGCGAGGGGAGATGAGGTGATGAAGGAGGGCTTGTAGTCAGAGAGGAGAGGCAGGGCAATCAGTCACTGTGGCTGTGACTGTAATGGGTTTTGATTTGGACGCCAAACCAAAAGGGAAAGCTTTGTACAATGATTTTACAGACCGACAGTAAAATGTGCTATCTGACATGATAAAAACGGTGGCCGTAATTTACTGAAACATCCGTGTTAGCTCAGCTGGCTCCTGACCACTTCCTGAAGCTCCCATGGAAAGTCCCCACCTCAAGAGGGCGCAGGGACTTGTAGTCCTTTTGAATGTTGACATGCCTAAACGCGATAGAGCCTTAAACTACAACTCCCAAGTGAGGCCCCTTCTTTGATGTAAACAAAACTGAAACTGATTTAGCAAGCTGGTTTTGGTTTTGCTAACAGTACTAAGTAAGCTAACTAGAAATATTGTCTGATAATACAAGGTAGACCTACACATGGCCGGTTTTTTAGGGCACGACATGTTTATAAGCAAGCTTCCCCCCCCAGTTTACCTCGTACCATTACATCGCTGTTAGATGTGGGTTAATGAAGACGGTCGAAGAAAAGCAAATACTCACGTATGTCCGCACTGTGTTGTTACGGGACTGTCGAAAATTTCGAGACAGACTGGACAGACGAATTCTGTCACGTCGCCGCTTCCATCAGAGACATTTTTCTTTTGCTGTGCAGAGCTAAACCCTCCAAGCATCGCCATTTCTTTTCTTCGGAGAGTGTCAATCCCCCACCAGCCGTAACCGTAACGACGTCACCGGGCTTCTGCTGTTTTTTTTAAGCACGAGGGCGGAGTTTAGGCTCGCGGAACCTATGTAAATAATTTGCCGTTCATAACAATGTCAAGTTCAGTGATGTGTAATAAAAACAAAAGTGGGTAACCTTTCAGTACCACTCTGATCACCACAATACAAACAACCTCCATTCTGAACAAAAATATTTTTTTCCAGAAAAGTATACATTTAGTTTATTGAAAATACCTTATATTTCATGAAACTACGTCATTATCATACTTCTTGCTGTTAATATATGAACATATATCATAAAGACTTATATTAGCTCACATTACTCATATTACCCGATTATCGAAGGTGGGTGAAATGAGTCTAGGTGGGTTTAGCCTGCACCAGGCCACATCCCTGATTCAGTGCAATCTAAAGGGTCCCTAGCCAAATTATGGTCTTGGTTTTTTATCTTTGTAGGTGGGTATGATGAGTATACAGTCCCTGTCCTGATCAAAGCTGCTGTTAGAAGAACTGTTTATATATAGTATAATATATTATACATTGAATGAATGAATATTTAAGTGTTTTCTTCTTCTTGAAAATACCCTATTGCCATCTAACTTACATCATTCTGATACTAGTAATTCTTAAATACATTAACACTGTATATATATTTTTGTTTATTTTTATCAGACAGAACTGTTTGGCAGATACAGACAGATAAGCTGCAGTTTTGGTGGGCTCTCCACTCCAGTCCTGCCCCCAGCTCTCGCTCTGGTAGTGCACGTGGGCTCCTGATGCTGATGAACTGTCAGAATTGTCCGCATGCGCGATGTGATGATGGGAATTTCCAGCAGCGGAGGAGGCGTAGCTAGCCACAGCTAGCAGTATTTAAGGTAAAAATGTGTTGTTGGTGGCATTTCTATCTATAAAACGCTGTGTTTTTCCAAGCTAAAGCTGAATATAACTTGTCAGCGCAAGGGTCATACTACAGTGTTAGTATAAATTGACACGATTGACACCAAACGCCGAAGATTGTGGATCTGTGGACCGCCTGGCTAACGTTAGCTAAACCAAACGTTAGCTAGCCAGCTGCGCTGAAATGGGCGTTCACTGCCTAACGTTGGGGGCCCATGCCAGTGACAGCATTGGGCGTTTGTTTTGAGCTTGATGAAGCATTACAAGCTATTCACACAATGCTTTCTTCGTCACCACAGGCGGCCATGGAAAACTGAATCAGTTAGCAGAAGATGCGTAATAGTAAGGCAAGCTAATGTTGTTAGCTAGGGCATGCTGCTTGCTAGCTCGCTGTACGGATGCTTGGTAAGGTTAATGTGTGAGCTAACTAAGGTATAGCCAGCCAGCTAACCAGGGTACGAACAGCAGAACCCTCCCTCTGCTGCGGTTCAAGCCCCATGGCAGATTTTTTGGTTCAGTAACGTTAGAGTATGCAAGTAGCAGCAATATCATGTTTCAATTTGTGTGCGTAATTTTAGCTAACGTTAGCTCAGTGCAGTCCACCCATAATTGCTCTAGTTTGAAACCAGTGCCTTAACGTTACACGCGTATGTAAGTTACCAGTGGTTCGCTAACGTTAGTTCATTGACGCAAATAAGAGCGGACGACAAAGGGTTATTTATGTGAATATTCAGCAAGGTGTATGTGCCTGCCCGGGCGTTTTCATAAAATGTGCCTTGTCAGTTTCTTCATTACATATAGCACCATAGTGATAGTCATCGGTCAAACCAAGTTTAGGCCCGACATTATATACGTTAGCCTACACGATCAATGCTCACATCATCCCACTCAGAGCACAGGCACACTTTCTCTCAGAAATAAGCACGCCTATGTTCTCAATCTCCACTCTGTAAATCAGTAAGTTTTTATATTTGTCATTTGTAAACGATACAGCTGCTAGCCTTGCATTTTAATTGTGGACTTAAGTAACACTGAATGAGTAGGAGGACATGTGGCCTGAGCCTCCTAGTATCCTCTTGATGTGTGTGACGTGTGAGAGTGAGAGAATTGTATTTTCACATTGCTCTCCTCTGTCATTACAGCTTGGAGACAAGTCACACCATCATGACTGTCCTCATGTGCTGAGTGACCTTGAACTCACTACATTTGGTGAAACTTGGGAATGAAGAATAGATGCCTAGATGCAACTCTGAATTAACAAAGCATGAAGTAACGGCCCCTCTTGACCTCATCTTGCACTACGTACGCCTGCTTGCCTGGGAGAACAAGTGCAGGCATTGAGCCAGTGAACAACCCAGAGATGCCTGTAAGAAGGCATCCCTACAGGCTGCAGCCTAGCTACTTCAATTAAAAGCAGCAAACAATTACGCCTTGTTGTTTAGAAGAGGATGTGCTGCTGATTGGACTTAAAGACTCAACCCTCTCCCACCTCCCCCAAAAGTTGTCAACGGTGAGTGTGTGCCAGTGTGTAGAGTGTAAGATGGCGACAGAAAATGGTGCTTGAATGCTGCGTCCTGGTGCAGGGCATGCTAAACGGGGTGAGGCTCTCTGAGAAAGGTATCACAGCTGACTGATAGTCTGCTGCCGATAATGGATGCCAAGTTAAAAGAAGACCTATTCCGGAGGTATGTGGTGGCACTGGAGAGGCGTCTGGAGGATGGAGGAGGAATCATGGGGATAGGAGCTGTATCAGAGGGGGACAAGGGAAGACATAAGGACAGTGAAGCCCTACTTTCCACAGCCACAGCTCTGCTAGGGGCCTATCAGCCAGATCCAGGGCAACGTTTCCGCATGGTGCGTTTCTATGAGGTGGTGGAGAACTCTCTCCGCTGCCAGAGAGGAGGCAACCTGAAGGGTCTGGAGAGGGCCTTCCACACCCTGGAAACCATCTGCACCAACCTCTTGCTCTTCCCCTGGAAGAAGGAGTTCAGATGTATAAAGGTGAGTTTAATTTGATGTTTTCAGGGTTGTCATATTATTCTGACTTAACGCAATATTTCACTTTAGGGAATCATTTCTATCTTTATGACTGTCCACTGTCAACTTCCAACATTACTTTCTCTTGCATCACTGGCATTTCCAAATTTCTTTATCATCTATTGTAAAAAGGTAAAATGACCTCTTGAAAAACATGGTAGCAAACAGAGTAACATATAAATAATATAGCATGCTTGAAAATAACATATTTTCATTGATGTGTTTTCGTTGCTAGGTCACTGTGTTAGAAGTACAACTTGTATACAGTGATGTACGCAGTCTAGTTGTGCATTGGCTGCAAAGACGGCAGTGGTCTTTAAGTGGTATGGGCTCATTGTGTATTTAACAAGTACAGATTCTGTACAGTCCCACGGCACATTCACGGCAATGATGTATACGCTTAATCACTTTAGCAGTTTATTTGAACATGATCTCAACTTTCTGGCTGTCTTCCAGTAACCTTAGGCTACTTGACTTGGTAGTTAACATTAGAAATTGAATTGTTAAGGTATATAACTTAAATATATTACATACATACACAGAAGTGCGGCTTATGCAACCATGTGATTTAGTATAAAATGACATCACTGTGCTGCAGCAGTCCATGAAAAGTACTAGATTAAGAACCCAGAGGTCAGTTCTCCCATCATGTGACATAATCTTAATTAATTTGTATATGAGATGACACAGCTAAGATGAATTATAATTAAGTTCAATTGTGACAGTAATGCAACTTTTACTGCCTTTTATTAATTGGATACTGCTCCGAAAAGAACATGCATGATTTAATAAATTACTATTTAAATGACTATGTGTCCAGTCATAGAGAGGGATGTGTCTCATCCTGACAGACTGATCTGAATGTGGCTCTTGAAAAGCATTGTGCTGTGGCGGCCACACTGTGGTAAAATCAAGACATGGCAAGAACACAGTTTAAGGGACATTGCCATTGCCATTTAGTACAAAAACACCAGTAACAGGAAAAATGTGCACATTTATTAACCTGGGATGACACTGCTCATCTCATATGTTCAGTGTTGTTGCAAAACCTGAGACGTGTTCCGCAACAAGACATGTCAGCAACAAGATAAGCCAATGCTTCCCAACTCATAAACATGTTTTAAATTGTCCAAGAATGAGCAAACAGCAGGGAGTTATAACAACACAGTCGTTAAACAGCACTTATGTATAATATTATGGTTAAAACAGCATTGTGTGATTGTGAGATCAGGTGGAGATAGTGGCATAGGATACTCAATCACCATTGTGCAAGATGATTCATTCACTATCATCGTAGTGATTCAGACAAACAAAGCTCCCCACTAAACACCTTGTTCAACGCACCGAATTGTAATTTCAACACTATAATCTTTATCTTAATATTTATTTGAAAGCAAAATTTCAAAGCAAGGTTGCAAAATGTTTTGCAAAGGAGTAGGCCAAATAAAAACAGATAAACTCAACAGTAAAAAGTAAAGATCAACGTTATAAAAGCAAGACATTTTAAAATGAAAGAAGAACATGAAAGCGACAGAAAAAAGGTCAAGAGTACAGTTAAGAAAACTTTACATGAATGCAATTACACTGTATAAAAGTGAGTTTTAAAAAGCAACTTAAAAGACGATACTGATTTAGCCATCCTAAACTTGTCAGGCAGGTTGTTCGAATGTAAATTAGTCTGTCCCATTACATGTTGATAGCATAATCTTTTTCATATGCATAACATGCACTGTCATTTCCATCAGTTCTGTGTAAATTTCAGTTAGATCATTTGTCAAGTACGGTACTGATCAGATCATTCAGGACTGTCAGATATGTCCTATATGTTAATTGTGTTGTGAGGTCTTTGTAAATATCCAGCTCTATTGATTGCACTGTTTAATATCAGAGGAATAGTATGCACGTTCAGTTCTGGGGTGGATGTGGCTTCACCTTTTAATGTGTCAGACAGATTTAAGTGACCCTGCTTACACTGATAGTAATTAATCCATTTCTCTTTTAGACCTTCACTGGTCCATATGTGTACCATCTGCAGTCTGCCATTTCTGACGCTGAACTTCGATCTCTTATGCGCACCATCGGCTACTCCCGTGACCACGAATCGCAGTTCCATTTGCGGGAACACCCTGGGGGCGCGAACCACCTCCGCCAGTTGGCATTTGAGCTCTTCCTGGCCCAGGCAGAGTGTCGTCTTCTGGGAGAGGTAGTGGCTCTGGCACGTGGTTCAGCCTCGGAGCTGGAGGCGCTGGAGCTCCGCAGAGGTTGCAGAGACGACGCGGCTGGCTGTGCCGAGGCACTCCGCAGACGGGATAGCCTTGGGGCAGATATGGCTCGGCTGTCCGTGCGGCCGATGGATATAGAGAGGCCTCATCCTCACCACCTGAGGAGAGGCAGCCGCCCGTCTAAGTCTGTGGATGTTACAGATGGAGCTGGTCACTGGCACGCAGCAGTTAGCAAGCCTGTTCTGAAGGCCTCGCTGAGTCTGAGGAAGGAGCCACTGTTCGTGGACGCAGAGGAGGATATGAAGGATGAGATCATCAGGCCCAGCACCTCAGCGTCTCTTTTCTCTGTGGCGGCTCCACCTTCCTACAGCCCCGTTGCCGATTTCTTCCCAATTCAGTCACCTCCTCCGGCTGATGCGTACTCATCCTACCACTTGTCTTCTTTGGATGAGATTGACTTGTACACAGAGAGGGGTGGGTCTGGGATGGGAGGACGGCAGACCCCCTCTAGACCTCCATCCAGAGAGCCTCGGGAGGCAAGGGATGGGTGGCTGCTCAAGGCTCATGGCAGTGTGAAGTGTCAGGGTTGTGGCCTGGGCTGCTCCACTATGGCCTCCTGCCAGAGGTGTGACATGATCCTCTGTTCTGCCTGTCACGATGTTGACCCCTCCCCTTGCTGTGGCCTGCAGGACTACCACCCCAAATCCCCACGACCCCTCGATGGATACATCCCTGTGAAGGAAAAGCTCTCTGTCTACTCTAACACTCACTCCCACTCCCACCTCCACCCTCACCCCCTCACACTGACCCACTCACACACTCACCCCCACCCGCACCCCCAGATGGTGGAGAAACCCCTCATGTCCACTAAGCTGTTTCCAAGCAAGTCTGTTGCCATGGCAGCACCGATGGGAGGCAACAGCGAGCGAATAAGCGTGGGGGGATCGCGGTGCGGGTTTTGTAACAAGCCTGGTGCGTCACACACCTGTGTGAACTGCTCTAAGGTGTCATGTGACTCGTGCATGGGCCTGTATGCGAAGGATGTGTGCACCCGGAAAAATCCCCAGCACAGTTTTGTGCCCAACCATCAGCTCAACTTCAAATCCGGCACCATATCTCACCTGGTGTACCGATGAACCAGGCAAACAGGACTCTTTCTCTTTCTCCCTTCTAGTCCCCTCCCTCGATCTCCAACGTAGTCTTGCACTATCGCTTTAGCTCTATTCCCTCCTAGAAACAACTTGTTCACTATCTTCCCCTTTATCTGATACTCTCTTTTCTCTCGCTCTAACCCTCCCCTGGACTTTGTACATTTTCTCTTACTATCAGAAGTAGGGCCCTGGAATGCACATACCACAGAGAGCCATATCGTCTGCCCATCTCTCTGCCTTGTACAAGTTCAGGCCTTTTATCTATTTCCTCTTCCTTTACCTTGCTACCTGCTCTTGAGTAGTCATGTGATGTTGTAGCGCTTCCTAACCCCTCAACTTTTGTCCTCCTCAAAGGGAAACTGGAGAAAAGAGAGCTTGATTCCTCCTCGTTTGAATGAAGTCCGTCCAAATGAATATAAATACTTTGCCTAACTTCTCAGCTAAGAATTCCTCTAATATATATATATAAATATATATGTGTGTGTAGAGAAGACCTCTGAACTTGCATTGTGACAAAGGAGATCTTTTTAAACTTGAAAAACAGTGGGGGGAAACAAAGCAGTAAACACACTGGAAGTCAATAGTATATATTTTTAATCTCTATTCTCTAGAACAATGTGAGACTGTTAAATGGGCATGAGGTCTGGAATTGTGATTTTTGGGGTATAAACACAATGTGGGACTGGGGCGGGGTGATATTTCAAAGGGACATACTGAGACAATGGTCAGATGCCATATACTCTATTTAAAAGATAATGCCTTGTAAATTAACCCTCAATTGTTTCTGGTTATATGACTGAGGTTTAAATGCTGCTGTTGACTTGTGGACATTGGAGATGTGTGGTGTTGACTTCTTTCTGGTAAATAACCTGTTGAGTTGTGTCAGTTCCGAGCCTCGCCTCCCCTTCCATTACACTCCGCGTCTCAAGCCTCCATGGTCCATGATGTAGTACCCCCCCCTTGCCACTCAGTGATCAGTTCCCCAGTGCTCGTCTCAGGTGGGGTCACAGGTAGTCTCAAGCTGGGCCACAAAGTGTCAAAATGATTGTGGTTCCTTACTTTGACAGTTTGTTTGTGAGCTTCTCGATCGGTTTTAGACGGCATGAAGGCCTATACTCTTGACACACTTTGTCTGTCTACCTCAAATGGCTTCAGCTTAATCACCCATTCTGACACTATGGTTTTAAACTAGCCCTGGAAACCTAAGAAGTATTGTATCTATCGCATTACTCCTCGGTAATTTGCAATTTGTATTGACTGAACGGACGGTAAGATCCCCTTGTATGCAGGACTGATTCGGTCCTAAAGGTTAGCAGAGGTTATTTATTTTGTGAGCTCATCCCGGGCTTTGTCATCTGAAAAGTATTCTGATAAAACACTAAATATATCTGGAAAAGGTGGACTTGTGAGTTGCCAGTTTTGCCTATTGCATGCTACAGCTACATGATGTAAGTGTTCAGACTCCATGCTTTTACAAGGGGGAATGTAAGACAATATTTAACATTGTTTATGACCCCTGGCTAATAACGTTACCAGTACTTGCACAGCACAGGCTGGCACAGACTGGCCTTGCCCCAGACTCTGTGAAAACAAGTCTGTGAAAACAAAAGAGGCAAATAAAAGTGCTATTCAGGTTGATCATTATCTTGGCAGCTGGTTTCAGTTAGGGCATATACACTACAATAGATGGGAGTGCAAGGATGGAGTAGTTTCAGTTCGGTGTTGAATTTCCCAATGGGACATTTTTTTCTGTAGAGTTTCTCATGACACTTTGTGTCTTTCCATGTTTTTAAGACCCTGAAAGGCCCGTCTGAGGTCTTTGATTTAGGTGATTTGGTGCGTGTGGTTTGCCTAAGCTATCTTAAACCAGTCACTACCATTCGCTATGGAAATTTCATTCAACTGCAACTTATCGGTGTACTTAAAAAGGCCCAACTAATCACAGGTAAATAAACTCTGCTAACAGTTCAAATTGATTTCCACAACGTTAAGAGGGTACCTTTACTGATTAGACTGCAAGCCACCATGACAAAGGAGAATTAATGCAGTGTACCGCATAGTCCAAAGTCACCAAGGGCTCATTTTAAATCCAATTGGTAAAACTTGTCTGTGAGTCGGGGTTATTTCGACAGACCACATAGGCTACAGGAGCCTTTTTTGTTCTGGAAAAAATAACCTCTCGATGCCTTAAGCTTGTCCAGCTGTCTTACCCTAGAGAACTTCACGTCAGTGGGTGTCGTCGTTTAATTTTCATGTTTTAACAGTTCAGCCTGTCGGTTGAACTTAAGCATGTTGATTTTGACGCCTGCCCTTGCTTTTTTTTGCCAGGCTACATGCTCTGAATATATAGCATGTCCCATGATGGTTAAGCAGAACTTTCAGAGAAATTCAAAACTACAAATAATTTCGGCTTGGTCACCATACAGCTTCTCATATGAAGCACATGTAAGCTTCCATACTAACAGAATTCCGCAGCAATTCACACATTGTAGGCCGACATGTTTATATTTTTTTCCTTACATGATACCTAAACGCATTACTTATCATGTTACTGCTCACGGGGGATGCCTATTCTAATTCTAGCTATGTTGGGCCTAGATTTACAATTTGACGTGTTTTGTTTTCTTCCTTACAGGTCTTACCTAAACACACTTATTAATTGGTTGCTACTTACAGGGGATAGTGTCTAATCTCATAGTCCCGTTGTCTTTTCCTTCCCTTTAAAACTCAGTTTACTCATTGCTTTGTATAGAAAGTGTTCACGTAAAAAAAACAAAAAAAAAAGAGACCAAGAACAGATGTTTCGATACTGTATGGATGCAGCTCAGTTCTTTTAAGGGGCTTTGAAAAATGTCATTGGGTCCACTTTAGGAAGGCTAACTTGAATATCACAAAAGTCTTGAGTGACCTTAGGGAGGTGTGCAATTATTGTTTTTTTTCGTACCTGATAAGCCTTTCTGAAATGGCCTGAGTGTGAATATTTATCAAGATATATTTTAATTGCTTGTCTCTGTTCATAGCGAATCATACCAGCAGTGAAGACAACTTTTAGAAGTATCATTGAGCCATGTTGCAAGAGTGATCATATTGCCAAATGAAGAACAAATATCTTATTGGAACACAAAACAAAACCCTGTGGCCTGCCTGGATGAGCAGTTCACGCAACATAAGAAATCTTATGGTTTAGTTCAAGCTTAGCCTTGTGTCTGTAGCTGTTGGCCTTTTAAGGAGCTTAGAATAAGAATGAGAATAATCAACATAGACACCTTCCCGCACATCCTGGGACATTGATTTAACTCAGTACAATGTGCTCTACTCATTGTATTTCAGTGGACTGACTATTTGTGTGTGTAGGCCACTACAAAGGGCTAAACAGTCTTCAGGGCTGCTGCTAAGTTGGTGGGCACTGTTTATCTTTTAATGAAAAACGGACTTGTCATGGGAAACGATGATCAATATATATCTGATATGGTGGTCACTTTACATTCATCAGCGGACATGAATTACTGCTGGACAAAGAGCTATTTTTCTTTTGTGTCATGGAATACATTGAGCCATTTGAACATGATCTGTTTTTTCTCACACTAAACACACTCAAGTCATTGTGGAAGTCATTGCTCCCTTTCTTTACCTCTTCGTGTGGTTATCTTACCGGTATTAACAGTGGTGGTGTAGTGTGTATCCC
>OMOV01088455.1:0-10450 GCA_900312565.1 Beryx splendens | reverse complement strand
ATACTTTTTCCACTTTTGCATGATGCTGTTAACACATTGTCCCCCTCATTTACTCAATTACTGTCAAAACAAGTCAACTAGTTAACCACTTCATCAGCTACCCACTCACCAACGCTAATTCCCTCTTACTTTTTTCCATCTCGCCTGTCAATTGCCATGCTTTGCTCACAGCAATTACAATGGATCTGCTCGTCAGCAGAGGCCACTGCTCCACATATGCCTGGATTTTAAATATTAGGTAAATTTTAATAATTACTGCCTAGCTAACTGGTTAGCCAAGTGGCTAGCTGACTCCTTGCCAATTATTCTATGCAATCGATCAGAAGCGCTGTTGTAATTGTGTGACAGTTAAACTCTGCTACAGGCATCACAGTCTCCTGCTGACACATGTGCATTTCAAAATGTTTAACTTGCTTAAAATAAGACAGACCAACTCTTTGGACAGCTTGCCACCTTTGTCTACGCTGGCCCAGCCAAAAACACACACCTTATCATAAAGCAAGGAATCTCTGTCTGTGAGTATGTGAGTATGTGTGTGTGTGTGTGTGTGTATGTGTGTGAGTGTGTGTGTGTCCTTCGTATATCTCCAGAACCGTTCGTCCGATCTACTTCATACTTGGCGGGTGTGTTGCTGGTGACCCGAGGACATGCAGTGTCAGATTTGGTGCAATTTGGACATGCGACACATTCAATATGAACAAACATTGAATAAACAAGCGAACAATGCTCTGCGCAGCAGCGGGGCGAACGGGCACTGCACTAGTATTTTAATAGCAAGTAATTCAATAAGTGTGTGACATTGTGGGCGAGCACCGGTTTGAGCAGGGAGGGGTACTGTAGCTGCAGGAGGATTCACACTTAGTTAGCATTTTAACAAGGCACCAAGGTACACAACAATACATCTTGGCAAAAGAGGAAGCTATACATTACTTTGCATTTCTACAAGGTGCCCTTAGGTAAGACCAGGACATAAAGTAAACCACTGCACCTGGGGGAAATTTATGTTGTGCATCTTTGATGTTAATTTCAATTGAATTTTTATTGCACAACTGATTGATGTAATAATCCACAGTAATTAACTGAGAAGAAACTGATTACCTCACCAAGAATTATTTTGTTGATCTGTGACTAGAGTTACTGCACAAGGACAAGCAGTTATACAGTCAATGTAGTGTAAAAAGCAGCACATTGCAACACATTAACATGGATTTTATATTGAAATAACAACAAACACAAAACAAATGTTGTGTTATATTAGGGTACCTATTATAACAACATGTAAAAGGAAAACAAACAGCATATGTTACTATTTGTGCACATTATCATGTTCTGGAAAATGACGATGAGGATTTTGTTTTCATACCATGCAGTTGTGACTATGATTGTGATCCTTGCATCGGATACTTGAACAAACAATCTGCCTTTCAGTATTTTTCAATGAAAAATGTAAGGGAAATTTACTTGGATCCGACACACTCAATCACTCGTTTTTTTTCTATGGTACTTTTTTAATTTTTTGATTGGATTCCCACTGGAGTAAAGCAACTCTTTGTTGCTGCTTTTGGTCAGGACTGATCAAGGCTGAGGAGTGAGACATCATTGGTCCAAGGCACACAACGACAGATAAATTGAATGGAAGCAGCCGTAAGGACACCTGGGCCAGATCCATAAGTTGCAAAACTCAAAATGAGGTTGACGGGCCAATAGTGGTGAAAATGAAAATCAGTAATTCATAGGACTGGGATCCTGGCAAACAGATCAAAAAAATTAGATTCTGATTTTTAACATGTATTGGAATGGAACTGAATAATGTACGCCGTCATTCCCTAATATTAGTTGAGTGATTTCAGGTGAGTGGAATACAATTTTCCATAAAAGCACTCAATACCATTGCAGGCCCATTAACTCAGAATAATGGATCACAGAACTCTCTTTCATACTGAACCTCACACTCTAAAAAACACATCTTAAGAGAGGCACAAGTTTATTTGGAAACATATGAATAATTAAGCTGCCCCTTTAGTCATTTCTGTATTTAGGCCAGGGTGGATAGCACCTTACAAAAGTGGGATAAACAGAAATCTACGAACTCTTTAATTCAAACTTCATATAATTGTGTTTTGTGAAGAATGGCCTGCAAGTGAATCCCAGCAAGTGACTATTTCAGTTTTGTTCTGCAAAAAGACTGGCAAAGTAGAAAGCTTAGACCTAACTGATTGCTCGGTTTTGTACAGCCAGAAATAGACCTCTTTTCTTCTTACAAGTTGAAATGGTTGCACAAGTGTCCTCACCCGGCATCGCAGTATGGAGGAGTAGTTACTGTGCCTCCTCCCTAAAGCTCGCTACACGGCCATGTCCTTGCACAACACTCATGGCTGTCGAAGTCTATCAATCCCTTTGTGTGCTGCAGACTTGTTTCTCACATTGCCTCCAAGGAGGCACTACTGCCCACCAGGTAAGAACACACACACACACAAATTTACGCAGACACACACTCCTGTAATCTCTGCTTTAGGCTACACAATCACACACTCATACTGCGGAAACTGCCTGAAAGTCAATATTCAACTGAGGGCTGTCAGGAGAGGAGGGTAAAAACAAAACTGAGCTGAGAAACTTTAAAAAAGAAAAGAAAAGGTGGTATTAAGATCCTGACAGCTTAGTCAGGATGTGATGAGTAGAGGACTGTCAGGCAAGATTCAACGGCGTAGCATCCACTCCTATCATCTTATTTTTTCACTCCTGTTTTTCTTTTTTTGAACAGCTGAATGGTCTGTCCAGTGAAGTACACTGGCCTGCATTTCCTCGGGGAAATGCAGCATATGTAGGCAACATTTACTGCAATTTTTGTGAAGCTTAAAGATCATATGCTACTAACATCAGCATATAAAGGGGCCAGTTGCTATGCAAATTTTGAACATATATCTAAAAAACATTGACATGGATAAATAAAAATCTGGACTAATCAGCATTTACAGTCTTTAGCCTCTGTCGGTGCTGAATGGTGATTTCTGCACAGCACATTCTGCTGCACTGCTACTAACCTGAGTAGTTAACCTGACATTAATTCTGCCTCCTCGGAGGCTTAATTTAAGCCTTCAGTTAGTCCTGGAGCATAACTAATCATATTACAGCAACAAATGCAGTTATATCAAGACTAGGCTCGAGGACTAATTTAAATTAATTTTAGTCTTTGACTAGGTTTAATCCATGTCTGCTAGCCTGTAGCACCTTATGAGGGAAAATAGAATTGACTTTTATTCACCAGGGCTTGACACTTCTGGATTCTCTGGAATCCACTTCTAAAAGTCCAAAGTCCAAAGTAACAAAACATGTTATTTTCCCCATTAGTATTTGTATGTATGCAAGTATGTTTATGTTAGCATTTTCTTTACGTTGTTGTCTTTCTGTATGTATTTGGTGTTGCATTTTTTTCGTTTGTTTGTTATTTTCTATTTTTTGCATATTAGCTTTTGTGGCATACATTACTCATCTGAACTGATCACTCATCCATGGTCATTTGATTATTCCCGTCTTCCAGTCCCTGGTGATTCCACAGTGATTGTCTACAGCTCTAGTGACCCATGTGATGTCTCTGTAATACTGTAGGTGCAAGTCTTTTCAATGGATCTTTTACACTGGCAAATGGGCAACACAAAATGTTTTGCACTTTATTCACTTGAGCACGTTACTTTATTGGTCAGATGTGCAGTAGAATAAAAATGGCGAGTGCTCGCTCCCCTTGCCTCTAGACTTCAGGGGAGTAAACAGAGATGTTTTGAAGTGAAAAGGCTGAGCAAATATGCTGAGACAAAAAAAAAAAAAAAAAAAAAGGTCAGGGTCCAGGAACAGTGTCCATAACAAATGACAAACAGGTACATCTGGGACACGGTGTAATGCTTTGTTTTTCACCTAAGAAGAGAACCTTGAATCCAACATTCAATAGAGCTCTATTATAAACCACTGCTATGTGCCCACTGGGTCTACATTAATGCTGTTTCTCTCCTCTCCTGAGAAATCATGGACTTCTTAGTGCTGGTGAGTATTACAGGTCAGGGTAAGTAGAGAGCGTCTATGCACCAAACTCTCCTGATCAGACATAAGTAAGTAAGATAAGTGGGCAGGCAAATAACAACCAAAGAAATAATGAAGAAATGAGGGAGCAAGAGAGGGAACGGTGGGAGGTTAGCTGGGCCAAAGATGAACATGAATCTCACCCTAATTACAACTGCATAGGGCAAGACACGTCTTCTCTGAACACCATGGGAAAGAGGAGGTGTTTGTGGAGAGTGGGAGTGTGAAAATTTAAGTTTGCATACGATGCTAACTCCAAACAGCGCTGACAGCTGAGGAGGCTACAAAGGAAGAGAGGGAGGAGGAGGTAATGGCACATCGCCAGCTACAACCCCCTAGCAATGTTAGTGACCTGGCCTATAGCCAACAACACCAGCATCATAGTGTGTGCTTAATGCGTTTTTTTGTTTTTTTAAGTGGGGTTTTATGAAATGTTTTTTTGAGCTGTTCTCTGAATCAGCAGCGTGGACGCAACAACGACCAGAGGAGAGAGTGCCATTACGGCATGTATGATGCTTGTTCAAGGCCATAAGTGCTTTTACAACAGTTTTATGGACATTAATTCCCAGTAAACAACACTCTAGGGCAATTAGAGCAAAGTCTGAATGGGCTGCAATGGTACAGACAATAAATTAGTGAAATGTAAATAAAAACCTGTCTGCATGCCTTTTTTTGTATTCCCCTAAGACCACTGCGGTTGCATCACAGATACAAAGAGACTTTTTCCTTGAGCGGTGGTTTACTGCTTGCTCAGAAGAAATCTAATTTGCCAGTGTGCTCTGGTAGTGGCCGCAAGTAATGGTTACACTGCTTTATAGCTGGCACAAAGCTTTTCAATACACCTGAGGAGCACTTTAATTTAATCTCTCTCATCAAGATCAATAAATGTGTCTGAACTGTGACTCCTCGGGACATACTGTTCGTTAATAGGCCACAATGATTTTAGAGTGACCATTTTCTACAAGCACATATATGCATTATGGCGCTCTCTTACACTGGAAATCCACTCTAATCAAGATGGAGAGCCATAGCACTGTGGGAATATACAAAAGCAAAGCCTCACATTAAGAGAAACCCTAGAGGACCTAATACAGAAATACACCTCTCGCTCACACAGCCCTTTCCATATGTGGTGAAGTGCATGAGGGGGAGTGGTGGGAGGAGTCGGGCTGCTAAAGCTGAGGAGGAGAAGGAGTTGGGGGGGAGGATAGAGGGTGCATGATCAAAGCCTATATTTTGAAATCACTTACTTCTCCATTAGTTTGATTAATGGAGCCAGCCTCACAGTCAGACAGAGGCAAGGGCCTTGAAAAATGATGCAATTACTGCTTTTTGAATAGGGGGCTGAAAAGGCCTGTTTGAGAGAAGGATCTGGAGGAGATTCTACAGGGCATCCTGGACAGCAGACTCCCTCCTCTTCATCCATCTCTCCCCTCTGCCACCCACCCTGAAGCCCCACTGCACTACTATTACCCTTCCCCTCCCAGGCTCCTCTCATCAGGCTTACTGGCATGCTTGACTGACTCTCCCTAAGCTGGGGGAGCATATTATAAATAGTGATTAATATGTATCTGCAGTATCTTTCAATGTTTGTGTCGCCTTCCGTTTAACGTCCACATGCCGCTCTACTCCATGCCCTGAACATATTCTTTTTTTTCAATATATTTCAATATGTATTTCAATGTCTTCATATTAATGTCATTCATATGTCTATATACGGTAATATCACAAGACACTCATCAGCAGCATAAGTGAGACAACAGCCATATGGAAAGAATGTTATGTAAACCTCTTGTGTGAACGGCTGTATCAGCGAAGTCTCAAGCGCCACTTACGGGCAAAGACGTTGTAATAAAACAATATGACAGTTATCTCCAAAGGCTTTGAAATCCTGTCCACCTTAATTGGGTGGAACTAATTACACATAATACATACCACAAAGGAATCCGCCACACAGATTTAGCTATATCCCCTTTCATGTTGCTTCTGAAATGTTTGAATCATGGTCATTCAAATACAATAGAAGGCGCTTTATATTGCCATAGGATGGGTGGGTGAAAGGGTGGGTGAGTAACTAAGTGACTGAGTGATTGGGTGAGTGATTAAGAGAGTGAGCGAGTGACCAAATAAATGAGTGAGCAAGTAACTGAGGCAGCACAGGATGTAAATTAAATAAAAACAAACTGGGTCTGTACTATCTCATTGAAATGGTGGACAAAGAGAATAAAAGGAATACACAAGTCCTCCAGGAGAATCCATTTAAAGATTTCCAAAGGATCACTGAGAAAGACCCAGTTTGTATCTGGACATGACTTGAGGTCAACTTTCTAATAGATACTGCTGAAACGGTAACACTCCCCATTGTCCAGCTCTGGATGCTTTCCAACGCCACTGTATGTGGGAGATAGACTAGAGCAGAGACAGCAGTGGCTCTGTCAGTCACACTAAAGAGTGCTGATGAGCTCTATCATCCCACTACTGCTGTAAACACTGGATTAGATGCAGGCTGAGGCAGGAGGAGATAGTGGGTAAGAGGATGAGTGGAAGAGAGAAGGACACAGAGAGAGGGAGAGCGACAGAGAGAGAACGAAAGGGCAGTGACAGTATAGAGAGAGAAAGAAAGAAAGAAAGAAAGAATGAAAGAGCATGGGTATGTACTCACTGCTGTGGATGAGCTTAAAAGAACTTGGAACTGGCTAAATTCAATACTTGTCAAAAACTTTATCATCCCAAACATTTACATTTTCAGCTGAATGCAGTTTGCAGTATATGGCAACTCTGCTGGAAAGTATAAAGGGCAGGGAAACCTTCAGTTTTGTCCCGTGGTTTTTAAATGCCATCCAGTCCGTGTGATTTCGAACAATAATTACCTGTGTCTTATTCTCACTCCCCCTCTGTTGTAACTGTGATTAGATTTTGTGCTCGGTGGGGTCTCACAATTATGTCTGGGATGAGACAGCGAATGTCTCTGTTCCAACTAGCCTGGGAGATTCCTGAACTCTCAGTCCCCTTCTCTGCTTGGGGCAAAAACACAGCCACCAGGCCAGCGGTCAACCACCACACCACAGAAGCCAGAGAGCGAGAGAGCTGAGGGAAGTGCGGCAGGGACCACCTGGGGCAAAAGGTAAACAAGAGGGCAGGTAGAGCTAAAATTTTGATTCACCAGGGGATCCTGTGGTATGTTTTAACATCTCTAACAGTGGTTCAAATTCAAATTTAATGAATGAATAGTTCCAAATGTTGCAGGACTAGACTAGACTCAATTATCTACTAGATCACTAGTAACTGCTGGCACACTGAATCAAGAGTCATCCTTGGCATCCTTGGAGTGCAAAATCTGAAAAATATGCACGTCTTTGCTCATTTACACATTAGCATTTACAGTGATTCTCTCTAGAGAGCATTTTGGGCTTGGGTTTTTGCCCAAAATCAGTTAGATTTTTTTAGATCAAAAAGATTTCATTCAACATTTCTCATTTGCTTAGCAAATCTTCTTGTGCATTTGCAAAATCACCCACAGCCGTATGAAAAACCCACAGCCTGAAAAAGTCCTCTCGAACAGCCAGAGTTTCAGCACTAAGCAATTAAAGACCTGTTGTAGAAATAATAGAGTTATTAAATGATTGGGAAGGAATCCATAATTTCCATGAATACGGATATGTGGGAATCCATAATTTTTTGTAAGTTGCTACAATTTTATGAGCTGATCAAATGTCTCACTGGTTTGTTACTGTAAATTGTTTACTGTAATGTTGTTTGATGAGGAAACTTAGATAAGACAGATACGTAATGATAAGTAATGAAAACTGCCTGCATAAAATGATTGATGAAATTCAAGCTGTTGCCATATTCTTTGAAAATCAAATGCCATCAATAGCTATCTCTATTTTATAAACTGCACACTGCCCCTGTGGATATGTAATGTATTAATTCTACCAAGCATGTCCTGATATAGCCATGCATATTTTGAGATATGCATTGCCATGTCTTGCAATGTGGGTGTTAATGCAGAATTGACAATGACATCAAAGGAACATTTGAATATGCATGTGCACATGTTGCCTACTGACATGTATTTGTTTGAGAGCAAAGTAAAGGAAGAAAAACAGGTAAGAAAAGGGTGAAAGGACACCTGAACCTGAATTTGTATTTGTCTTCTTTCCACTGGGGCTGTAATTTAATTGAACATTTTCTCCAGAGCTTTGGACTGTGATAGGCTGTGTGTTGGGTACCAATACAGTACTTGTTATAGAAGTGGTTGGCTCTGCAATTACCCTCAAAACTCTTACAATATTTTGAGTCTGCCACTTGGGAATTGGTCGATAATCCTGAGCCCATAGCAACAATTTCACAGAGACAGAACTTTCCAACAACAATATTTAAAAGTTTTGGTATAATTGCATCTCATATTATGCTGCAGGAAGATTAAAAGACAGAGCAGTAGAGCTTTCAGCATTTACAGACAAAGTGGCTGCTTTTTGATACTGTATATCCAATTCTACAAGACCAATATGCATCACTTTTTTTTTTTAATCATCAAGGCAAAAAAAAAAAATCAATTACAGTACTGTGCACAACTTGGTAAAACACGGCTCAAGTGGCTCTACAACACAAAAATGAATAATTATCAGAGTTACAAGAGTAAATTCAGGTGCTACTGTTGGCTGACTTACTAAAACACTGAGAGAGCCGCTCTGCTATCGTTTTAAAGGACTCCTGACACTTGTGTACAACTCTAGAGGTCACCAGATAAATGAGATAGACTTGACTGGGTGCCTTTTATGGAGGTAAACCATTTTCCTTTCCCGAAGAAATAAAAGGTGCCCAAGAGGTTTACTGTTTCAATAATGCTAAGCATGTCTCATAATCACAAACATCAATCAAAGTTTATCACCCTCTGTCAAGACAAGAATACATTTTGGGTGTCGCCGTTGAAATACACAAATACAATTCATGGACCTGAGTTTTTGTTCTGCGCCCCGACTGTATTAAACATTTCCTTTACCTACTGAGCCGAACCATAAAGGACAGGGTGACATTTATCTCCACCTTTGTCAGTAAGTGTGCGTTCATGAATTTATGTTGCCAGTGTTTATAGTGGAGGATGCAGCTGTTGTATTTTTAGACTGACACGAAAATTGGATGAATAGTGAGACAACACAGTAGGATTTATACGAACCACAAAAGCTTTACTACTACAATCTGTGAGGCTGCAATGCCACTACTGTTGTTGATTGTCACCCTCATCATCATCATCATCATCATTATGATAATCACTGTCACCACTAGCACAACCATCACCACCACCATTGTCATTGTCATCAACGTCATGAAGGCCCTTTCTCATATTTCAAAATGTCCCCTGACAATGATTAATGTAAAGAGAAAAGCTGCCACCTCAAATACAACACAGTTTTAATTCTGCAATATTACTTATGAAAAGGCAAATTATTTATGAAAAGCTCTTTAACTTCAGCAGATGATTCATTCTTCTGCAAGTAATAACAATCCATCAAGTAAAGAGCTTGCCAACTGCCCTGGTTTCAGTTTTAATACCACAGTTTGGATATACAACCATTTCTCTTGATTATTCCGCCCTCCTGTGAAATATGCACCTGAGGAGGTGGTTTCATTTAGATTTTTTTGGAGTAAACTACTTTGTTACAAAGTGCTGTGCTGTTCAGGGTTATCTACTGTATGCATAAGCAAACCTGTCCTGAATATTTTAAACTCACTGCCACCGAATATTGCTGAGTTTCCCAGAAGCCCCTGCAGGTACAATTAATTGATTATGGACAACCTCCACTTATGCATAAATGAGACAGAAGGAGCTATCTATTATTTACTTGTCAAATTGTAGGATTTGCTCATCACAAAAGGCAATAATGTTGTTTTCTCTCTATACTCTATCCTTTCTCCATGCTCTGTGGTGATAACATTCAGTTTATTGTATAGAAAACTGTCATGAGGTTGCTGAATTTAGTCACAGCCAAGTAAATTGTTTTGCCCCGAGCAAAGCAAGGGTAGGGATTGAGAATTATTTGAAATGGTTTTACAACGGCTACAAAACGACACTAAAACTATTAGACGACTGCTACTTACCTTTAAGGCCACTAGGCATTATGATGACCATTCTTATGTTACAAAATGCATTGCAGGAGGGCACAGACAACTGATGGTGTCATAAGAAGTAGAGAACTATAACATATGTATCTGTAAGGCAAATGGAAAGATGACAGAACAAATATAGAGAGAGTAATAATATAGAGAAACATGGGTAATCAAGCTGAAAACAAACCGTGAGACAATGCAGAGAGAGAGAGAGAGAGCGCGATAGAGAGCAGAGAGAGAGAAAGAGAGAGAGAGAGAGAGAGAG
>OMOV01088454.1:10519-34822 GCA_900312565.1 Beryx splendens | reverse complement strand
GGGATTTACTCTGGCATGTATACGCTTCAATCGGCCCCGAACTGGACGTTAGGCCTTCTGCGCATGATCCATAGTTCCGGCGGCGGTCTTTCACCCGGAAGTCGAGTCGCGCTGCTAAGTTGTCCATGTTTTCACCGTTCCACATGGAACCCGTTTGCCGCTTGCTAACTTGTTTGTCGCTTGTTTGGTATGTGACGCAACAGGTCAACCGGAAGAAGGTCCAATAGCAACCAGCTGAAAGAGGCATATCGCCACCTACCGTACCGCAGTCGGACACACTTCCCTTAATAAATTGATTCTCCCCCGGTTCATGTATACTGGGACAACGAGAGTAGTCCAATTAAATGGCCTAATCGAGCTTTAACCTTAGCTCGACTTAAGTGTGCATGTAAACGTACTGAGTGATACACAGGCGTTTCTGACAATGGGCTTAGAGAATCAGTCAACACAACAGGTAGTGTTTCCACTGGCACATATCTCATGTTATTGTTATGAATCCAAGAGCAGCCCCAGTGCAGAGTTCCTCCAGACATTTACTGTGTACTGGCGGGGTGGAAAGGCCTGAAACCGGCCTGACTGAAGCCATTATTAAAGATTGTGGTAGCTCCTATAGAAGTGCTTTTTCAAAGGCAGGGGAAATACTTCATAAATACTGGATTCTGACATCACGTGAGTTTTTTCTTCAGATGAGAAATTTCACTTCATTGGTGCAAAGTGTTTGTTTGTTTTTCCACATGAAAACACCATCTTTCAATTAAACACCTCATTCCTTTTATACATAATTTATATTCATGCAGTCATCTTATCTGCTGCTTTTTGTGTTTTTCAGGATCACAAATTCCCCTGTGGCAGACATCGCAGTGGTCTGGGCCAAGTGTGAAGACGGCAGGGTGCGGGGTTTCATCCTGGAGCGTGGGATGAAGGGTTTCGCCACCCCCAAGATTGAGGGCAAGTTCTCCCTGAGGGCGTCCGCCACCGGCATGATCCTGATGGACGAGGTGGAAGTTCCCCAGGAGAACTTGCTGCCCAACGTCTCCGGCCTGGCTGTAAGTCCCGTTAAGGGTTGTGCTTCTATAAGTCAGCCATAAAAGTTCAAACATGTTAACTGTAGGATTAACGTTTTAATAGATTGTCGTGTGATTTGATGGTGAATTCTAATGCTGGATAGAAAGTCACTGTGACTGTGACAAGACATATCCCCAGTTAACTTAATTGTGATTTGTTTTGGTGGATTTGGTTCCAGTTTGGGAGTTCTTGAGCTTCATTGGCTGTCAAATCTTAAATGATACTTTTGGCAGGCTGGAAAGTTAATCCTCAAAACAGCAAGAGGGGGAAATAAATCTGTTTATAGAAGGCAGCTTAGAGGATTTAAAGAATGTTTTCTGAAGGCATAATGTGACAATCTGATTAACAAACACTTCAAGGCCTTAGACACATTTGCGGGAACTGCTACAGCTGAGTCCTTATCATATCATATCATATCACATCATATCATATCACATCATATCATCGTGTTGTCATCATTCAGCTGAGCTCAGATCAATTCCGTTCAATCTAAACCAAATTAAGTTCAGTCCAAAGTCATTTCAGTCCAATATCATTCATTCCTGTTACCTCCTGTATAATAACTTATTGTATATCTTGTGTTTTTGGCCTGTGTGACCAGGGTCCCTTTGGTTGTCTGAACAACGCCCGGTATGGAATTGCCTGGGGAGCACTGGGAGCTGCTGAGTTCTGCTTCCACGCTGCCCGACAGTACACTCTGGACAGGTACAGAATAGCCTCGTATGTCTAGAGTAAGTTCACTGTCAAGGGACAGAGGACAGAATGAAATGTTTACCACCTTTTTAAACGGTATTGCTATATCATAACCAGATTACCTCAACCTATTATGATAACCACAGCTGTGTGCTGGAACACTGGTTCTCAACGTGGGGTCCGGGGACCACTAGGGGTCCTTTAGGGGGTTCCAGCAAGTTGATGAATTGTTAAACTTCAGCATTATTTCATTTATAAGAAGTTAACACAATTAGAAATGTATCAGAGTGACTGTTTTGATCATAGTTTCAGTTATCTCTCTACCTACACTACAGGTAGGCCGTCAGGAATTCTGGACAAAATCGAATCTAACAATAAAAAATATTCTCAGATTTGGGTCCAAGAGAGGAAATCTCATCAAACGGGGGTCCGTGGGCCTAATGTGTAGTAAATTAGGGGTCCTTTATATGAAAAGGGTTGAGAATCACTGTGCTAGAAAGTGTTCAGTTTTTAACTCAAGTCTCATGCTCCAATCAGAATCCAGTTTGGGGTGCCACTGGCCAGGAACCAGCTAATGCAGAAGAAGATGGCCGACATGCTGACAGACATCACCATCGGCCTGCAGTCATGTCTGGCCCTGGGCAGACTTATTGACCAGAAAAAGTGAGTCGTCTGTTGTTGTCTTTGTCTTTCTCTGTGTCTCTTGCTCTCCTTTTCAGTCACTCTTTCTCTCTACTACTGTAAAAGAGAAACAGCGTATTTCCCGTCCCAACAGAGCGGCTCCAGAGATGATCTCCATGCTGAAGAGGAATAGCTGTGGCAAGGCTCTGGATATCGCCAGGCAGGCCAGAGACATGCTGGGAGGGAACGGCATCGCAGATGAGTACCACATCATCCGCCACGTCATGAACCTGGAGGCCGTCAACACATACGAGGGTAGGCAGGCAGGAGCAGTACAGAAAAATACATGTGATGTCATTTATTAGCATTTTCAGTACTAACTCATTAGATAACTGTAGTGATGAACTGCCACTAGCTGACTATGACAGTTGCTTAGTGAATCAGTTTATAGCCAATAACTGCAATTATGTACTTTGACCACTAGAGGTCAGCAGTGCAGAAATGATCACAGGTTGAAGCTTGTTTTAATCTCACAGGTTTTAATTTTATCATTACCATATTATGCTTGTTGATTAAGAGATAAAGCATGGTACTTTTCAAAAAGCTGAAAGCGCATGTTGGCATCATGTGCATATAATCTCAAATATCTGACTGCACTTCTGATCATTTATAATCCTTTCTTTAAATCCTGTTCATTGTGTCTCTGATTTTTTGTTGTTGTAGGAACCCATGACATCCACGCCTTGATCCTGGGCAGAGCCATCACTGGACTGCAGTCTTTCACTGTTGGAAATTAGTGAAATTGACTTGAGGTGGAGTATGTAGCAACGTGCTACCTGTCCACCTGCCTCCTGAGACACATGAGCTCACGGGGCAAAGGATTACGTAGAAACCTGAGGTGCACTTCATTTATTCTAGGAGATGCTTTGAATACCTCAAAATACCTCAACACATTTAAGATGTAGTGTATTTTCAAACTGCTGATAGGAGCGCTCTGTGCCTGTGTTTGGTCTCCTCTGTGAATATTTAAATCAGGTCAACCTAACAAAGCATTGGGTCCAAGTGTGATATAGCTTTTGTACAGTTAGTATGCCTGGAACTTTATTTGGGCCAGCGATAAGGCAGGGTGCGTTTAAAAGGTGTGGCATTATGAATAATGCTTTGGTTTAGTTTGAAATGAGTGAATTATCTGTAAATGAGCGGCTTTGAATGAGTGGGGAGGTGTAAGTGAATGAGAGAGGGTCAAAAATTAAATCCAATCGCTGCTATTTTGCCTTGATGTTGCTATTATGTGCATGTTGGTTACTGTGTTGTAGGCATGAAAAAACAGACTGCCCTTTTGGTTTGTCAGTCGATGCTGTAATTAGATAAAACATGGGCTGAAGAACTTTTGTTTTCTCATTCTGTAGCTGTGACTGAGCTGTAACCTGAACTACTGTCCCACTGACAGGGGCACAGCTGGGGGTCAGGGTCAGGGCCAGCTGTGTATTCTTGCTAAAAGGTCAATCTTAGGTGTTCTTAAAAACTGTTCACACTGGAATGATTTTTAATATGACATTAGACATTTTTAGAAGCACGTTGGTAAAATGAAAACTTCAATTATCTTATCTAACAAAGAGACAAAAAACCCTTGCAAGACAGGACTCTGCCATAAGGCACTAAGTTAATTTAAAAGTGAAATAAAAGGAACACACTCTGAGGTAATTTGTGCTCAATGAACTGAAGCTGTGTAATAACCAAAACCAGCAGAGAGAGAGTTCCAAAGGGAGTATAAACACATCTGCTCGAAGCACATGGCCAGATCAGGCCAGCTAGTGTGAACTCTTCAACCCAGAAATGGAACAGCGAGCCTCGTAGCAAATGGAGCAAAACGTGAACTAGAATTCAAAATGGAAATAGAAATGGAATGGCCTCGTAGCAAATGGAGGAACACATCAGTGAGAGTCTGTCACTGCTCCGGGGTCTGACTGAGGGCCAGGCCCGTTCGGAGGCTGGCCAGCGCCTGGCTGGCTCCCTGCAGCTCGTCGCTCAGCTTACTGCAGCTCTCCAGCACCTCCGACAACTCCTGCAGCTTGGCCTGCGTGTCACGACTGTTCTCCTCGTAGGTGGCGTACATGTGTTCCTTCATCTGCTGGCACACCTCTGTCACCTGGAGGGGAGGAAAAAATAGCCTATTGGTTGTCTATTGGCTTTGATGAAAAAGTTATTTTGAGATGTGGAATTACAATCACTTTATTTACCGGGTACAGTAAACGCACAGGAATGGAAGGTCGTGGTGAGAGTGGTGCAAAAACACACGGATAACGCTGAGTTTCACACCTACTGGCAGTTACACAGACAACAGGACCTTACTTCAGTGGAAAGGGACGATGCAAGATATATGATGGATGGTAGAGTATATGTATCGCTCTAAAAACACATTCAACTCTCAAACACAACTGCAAATGCAGCTGCAGAAGAGACATGGTCAGTGCACTGGACCAAATACTGAATATAGGATCAGATGCATGAAAGAAGTTTTGAAGGGAAATGAGTGACGAGTGCATAGAGATAAAAACAAACAAAAAAACTTTAAAATAAAGTATTAAAATAATAAAGCTGTTTTATCTGGACCTGGTCGTCTGGGCGTAGAGTGAGTACAATAGAGCAACATGACACACGGCTGTCCTGCTAACAGTGAACACAACAACACAACAACTGGACAGAAACAGTGGATACCTTCTCGCCCATTTCTTCCTGGAAGCTGCCCATCACCTTCTGGTCGCTGGTGCGGCTGTCGTTGATATTTCCCACCAGGTCCTGCGCCCTCCTACTGATGTCTTCTATGCTTAAACTACAGTGAACGTGAACATGCAAGCACAGTGACTTCCAGGACATATGGACTGAAACTAGCACCCCTGTTGGAACAAACACTCTTCGGCTTAACCCAGATGTCTTACCTGATGAGGAACAAGAGTTTCTCATGTGAAGGAAGTGCGAGCAGGTAAACAATGTGAGAAAAGTACAGTATTATGAAGTGAACGGACCTGCACCTTTGCGGCTCTTGACCCTGAAGCCCGCTCTCGCTGCAGGACCCTCCTGTTGACTCCTGGTCTGTGCCCAGGCTTTCATCCATATCGGCCTGTCTTGCCAAGGATGATCAGACACACAGCTATACACATTTCCATCAGCATCAGTTGGACAGTGGCAGCCACTGGATATCTGCTATAGAAGTATCTGTGGTTTCCTTTTCCTACCTGAGGCTCTTCATGCCCGGGCTGAGGAGACGCCTGTGAGGTGGAGGGTCCACTCTCACAGAAAAACTCCATATTCCAGATCCAGAAAGATCCTGCCTGATTTTGAGCGGCTGACTTTTATTTTGAAGGACGTCACGCCTGTTTAAAATCAAATATTGAAAAGTAATAATTTCATTTCAATTTCTGCAAACCACATGAAGTGTGAGGCTAGCAGGAATAACCAGGAGTAACGTTAGTTAACTGATAAATTAATGCTTTTTCACCAACAGCCAACAGCTTTAGCCTCAGCTCAACTCTGTAACGTTAACGTTAAGCTAACATCGTTATAGGCTAACGTTACTTAAGCTAACGTTAGCTGCAAACACACTTGGCCAAAATAACCAATATATATTGTGCAGGTAACGTTGGCTACGTACAGTAATAGAAATCATGGTATCAGTTAACATAAAATAGATGGCTAACTGTCTAATAACATTACAGTTTAGCTGGGCTGCAGCGGACAGACTGACGCTAACCGGAAGCTAGCAGACGTTGGTCTCTCGCCGGGACGGAGCCTCCTGTCTTGACTCCTGACAGCCACGCCGCCTGTTTCATTTACGTTTCAGTTTGTGTTGTTGCTGCTTACAGTGATTCCTCTACATCTGGATCCAGGCAAATTTATGTTGCTGTGAGAACAGGGTTCAAATCTAACTGTGAACAAAATGTGTATTATCAATTATCTTCTCTCTTAATCTGTTGTTTTTGTCTCAGTCACATGTTATCAGCATGTCATTAGCTTTTTCTAGCCAGCAGCTACACTAAATGTCACATCAAAACTCTAAAGCGTTGCATAAATTAACTGTGCTGATGAATTCTGTAGACCTATTCATGTTTAATATCTGAGACATGTCCTGTCACATACCGTTATATTAAGTGGTTTTCTAAATGGGTTTGTGATTATTATATTAGCGATGCAGGTCAGTTTTGTGAGGAAAAGCGCTGGTTGCGGATTGGCAGGAGGGAATGATTGATCGTGGCCTCTGATTGGCTGATTGGAAGTTGAATCCCCGCCCACTCCTGCTGACGCTGCTGTGCCCCGGTCTGGGTTACTTCAGCACCGCGGACAGCGGGCACCGGACAGGCAGAGAAGGTGTTCAAAATGACCTGACGCTGCCTGGTGGATGATGAACAAATAATTTAAAAAAATAATTAATTAATCACTGTGTATAAACATGTTTGTGAACTATAGTTCTCGTAAAGATCCCTATGCGTTTCGCCTAGAGGCAGCAACTCGGTCCTGACAGGTAGGTGAACTTCTTACAGCCTATCAGTGCTGTTTATTTGTCCTTTTTGCCTTGAGTGTTACAGATAATTCACTGTCTATACCCACCCTAACAAGGAGATGAAACGGGACATTCCCATAGCTATTTGAGCATGTGAATTGTGCACTTCAGTCTGCTTTAGCCAGAATCACAAACTTTAACAATAACAGCAATAACAGCAAAGATTTTCTTCCATCAACAGGTATACCATTCACCCTGCTCATCTGAGAACCCACTAAGGCTTCCCTGAGCAGGTACATCAAACTGGGGGAATCAGACTGAATATAATGGAATAACTACCAGTGGAGCAGGTGGAGGCGCGCGCTCTGGAAATATGGACAACTTTAACTACACAGAGGAAGGTGGACAGTCATTCCAGTATTTGGTTCACGACCTGGAACCTATGTACAAGGACTACCGGCCTCCTGCCAGGGACATTATCCAGCTTCCCAAATCAGTCCTGTACCTCGTGATGGCCGCCCTGGTGGTGGTGACTGTGGCTTATGCCATCGTGGGTCACCTCATCAAGGACCTCATGCTGGATATAGCAGGTACATCGATCAGTTTCTGTTGCTTATGGACAGACACAGTGTGTACAATGTAAGGTGATGTTGCAACATTTCAGTAGAAACATACTTAAGCAAAGTAAAGTTAGTGAAATACTTTAGTTTACTTATGTTTCAAAAGCTACTATCTTGGCTACTTCTTCTATCTCAGACATTTAGCTGAGGCTCTTATCCAGAGGGATGAGTGAGCAGGTGAGGGTTCACAAAGGACACAGGGCAGGACACAGGACAGGAAACATGTTGGCGGTGGCAGGGATCAAACCTGTGATCTCTGAATCATGAAACCACCTGTCTAAGCACAAAGTGACCCTGCCTGCCTGCTGAACAGTGGGAGGTAGAGCCCAAAGCTCCAGTTGATCTGCTGCTGGTAAAATATACTGAAATACACTACCAGTCAAATGTCTGGACACACCTGATTGAATGCGCTATGTTTTTCATTATCTTAAAGCCATTTTGATCTAAAGGCTTCTGCTTAAACGCTTGAAATTTGTCTTTTAGACAAATATAAATAGTGAAGTTGATGCCTATGTATGGATTTCTTTCCAAAGCCTTTGCCTTTACATCAATATTTCATCAAGGGCTTCTTTAAAGAATCTAAAATATAAGGTCGTTTTGATTTGATCACTGCATAATTAAATTTGTGTCATTTCATAGTTTTGATTGTCTTTACTATGATGTGAAAAATAGCAAAAATAGAGAAAAATTTATGTGTCCAAACTTTTGACTGGTAGTGTATTTATTAGTGGAAATCTAGTTAATAAAGATCAGCTAATGTGTGAGATATCTATAATCATTTGATTTTGAATTAAATACATAATAAATAAAATCCATTGTGGTCCCGATTCATGTATTTATCCTGCACCAGTCTTTCTTCTGAACATTTACAGTCAGGTAAATAAGCATACTGCTCAAAACTCATATGTTTCTAGACCAACTATTTACCAGACAATTCCTTGTCATTTCCAATGGCTGAAAAGACAGGAAAACTAAACATTTCCAAATTATTTGTCTTTCAGACAGAGAAAAAGTGCAGCAGTAGCTCAGCAAGCATGCCGGAAAACATGTGACTGGGTTACACATGTATCTAAATAAAACGGTAAACTCTTTTTAAAGATGCTGTGGGGTAAATGAATCATGTAATATGATTCACCCTCTGTCCTCCCACAGACTGTTTGCTGGGCCCAGTGGAGGTGGACATGAAGAAAGATGAGGAGGTGGACGGAGTCAGCCCCCCACACATGCCGCTCTCCATCACCCACTCCCACCCGAATGCCTTCCACGTGTGGGACCAGGACGACGTCATCATCCCCATGACGCCTATGAATGAAAGCCCCACGACCAGCCCTCTGATGGCCGTCATCCCATACATCCCGTCGTTTTTGCCCACCTCCCTCAACATCAGCAGCCCCTCCTACAACCAGCCCGTCCCCAAGGAGAGCGAGGCCTGAGGCTGTGTCTGCACGCACATGCACACACACACACACACACACACACAGGACACAGGGTCGAACTGTTGTACCTACCACCAAAGACACAAGACACTGGTTACTGTTTCCATATGATGCAACTCCGTAATATACTGTTGTACAAATCAGGTCTTCCTTAGCTGTTCCTTTTTTGGGGGGGGGGTTTCACTTTCACCTTTTGTTGATTCATTCGGTTTGTGCATCTTACCAACTCAAGCAACTCCTGCTTGTAACCACTGAATCAGATTTTAACCCACATACTTTTTAAAGGAGCTGGGAAAGAGGATTGGTTTCTGGGGAAAAATCTCACGCAAATTGCTGCGTAGTCAGTGAGTGAAACCACATAAGAGACAATATCATATAAGGAAAACACCTCAGCGACTCTCATGTGACTTCGTGGTGTGCATCGCCCACAGAGGTTGCAGTAAATGCCGGGGATTCCCCACCACTCACACACCAGTAGAACTGATGAAGCTTCTTGGATGCGTCTTTGTGTTTATTTTTTTGGACAACATCATACAGCCTATCAACTTGTATGCATCAGAACTTTTTCTATGTTTTACATCAGTTTGACTGAAGGCATACAAGCACTGACCTGGGCCAGTGAATCTGTATGGAGGGATTTACTTTTGCTGGAATAACTGGCTGCTGATGAACCCACTAGAATACCTGGTACTAATCTCCTCTGCTTGACCAAGACAGAAACAAGCAGCAAACTGTTTCAGGATCAGTCAGGAACTTGGGGATGTTTCTATACAACCTCACTGTTTTTGTTTCTTTTTCTGCTGAGGACGGTGATGGTGGAAAGCTATATTGGTACAGTATGGCAGCACAGGGACAAGGAGACACTCAGTGGGACAGTCAATGGGACAATCAGGACAGTCAATGGGACAGCCTTCACTTGTTAATATTCCATTGGATTTGTGCCAAGTTAGCATTATGATTATTCCCCTTCTCACAAGACTCCCTTGTCATGTCAGCCCATATTATTACATTTACAAAACCTATGATGTAGTTTAGTTGAATAGCCTCAGAGAGAACACAGTCCATATTCAACACAAATTAATCAGACAGTTTTTAAATATCATTTGTTCTTTCTTGACTATGAACAGGGATGTGTCGTCAAACGTTTCAGTGAACTCACAGATCCAGTCCCATCATGTCTTAACGCTTTACTGTTTTGTTTGAATGATAGGAAATGCAATTGCAAATTTCTAAAGTGACAATCTAAAATACATTATGCGTTGTGAAATTATAGAAGATATTGTTTTATTAATAACTGAAGAGAAATGAAGAAGAGTGTGAGAGAATGGAGACGTGTGCAGCTTACACAGTGGCCAAGTGTTTGGAGTGACTGAATTGCTGTTTATGAATGTTTTCTGAGTGAACTGAGTGTTAAAGATTTGTGTAAATCATGGTGTCTAATAAGAAACCGTTTGCCAACACCGTCGTCTTATTCTGATACCAAAGATATCTCCAGGCCTTGGGAGGATTGGCTTAGCTGATTAACTGAGAGGGTGCAGTTAATTCAATTAGTGGAAGTGACTGCGTTCAGGTGGGTGTGTGTGTGGGTGCTACCGGAAATAGAGAAATAAAGAAATAAAGCTCATGAGATTAATTCAATGTAGCATGAAAGCTCTAGACAAGGAGCGATGACCCCCACTTCTCTATTCTCTATAGCCTTGTCTTTGGTGTGTAATTCAATCAAGTCATTATAATAACATGATAATGCATATTTAGGACATAGTACAGAAGCCATATAAGTTTCCTGTTCTCTCATTTTTACTTGTTTGTTGCCATTTAAAAAAGAAGACAGTGTTACACAACTCAAAAACAGATTTTGTTGAATTTTAGGGAATTCTCATTGAATTAACATTGCTCATCCGGTCTGTGAACCACAGACTGACTGAGGTCTGTGAGGGACGGAGATTAGAGAGAGAAGATTACCCATGCAGCTTAGCCTCTAATACAGCGTCCTTTTATTACTGAGCCATGGAATCAGATAATCGGGCAGCAGCAGCTCCATCTGAGTGGAGGGACTTCAGAAACCAGCATGGGATGAGAGCTTAACTAACAGGAAATTGCTATTCTGGTTGTGGGAGAGGATTGATTTTGCCATAGATCTGCAGGGGAAATGACGCACAGCCTTAGGCCAAGATTGTCTCTTAACTTAAAAGAGGCCCGTCTATTGGTCCAGGGTTTGTAAAGAGTATCAACTGTTTCACTGATGAGTTTCAGGAGGGAGAAGATGGAGTTGGAGTTGGTGATGATTGTGTCGCTGAGGGAGAGCTAAGTGTAGTAGCAGAGCATAGAGCCTGGGGTGTCATGTGGGCCTGGAGATATGAGTGTGGGCATCATTTGAATCCAAAGCTGCAGGATTGGGTTGTGTTTGTGATGGTGGCCTTTCATGACAGCTGGTTGTTTAGATTAGTGGCGGTCTGGGCAGAAGTCACCTTGGTGTTCTCAGTGACGATAGAGAGATCTTTCACATGATGGGATTTGCCAGGGAAGTAGAGCATGGGCTATTAGGAAGTTAACAGTGTAATATGGAGGCATGGCTTAGCGTTTAGCGCTGTCACCTCACAGACACAAGGTTCAGGGTTCAATTCCCTTCAAGTCCTTTCGGTGTGGAATTTGCAAGTTCTCCCCATGTTAGTAGTTTCCTCTGGGGTGCTGCGGTTAAAAATGACATGTGGCTTTCAAACACATAGTACAAGCAATACAAAATCTATAAGTTAAACACAAGTTTAGAAATGTGGCTCATCAGTTGTTTCTTGGAGGAGATACAGGGTTTGCTAATCGTATTTCCTCAGGGAAGAGATCTTATCCCGCTAAGCTCCAATGACACTGTGAGATGCATTGCCAAAATGCACTGGACTGGAAAAGAAAGCTTAATGTGGGGCTAATAAGGACTGAGGAAGGTCGGACAGCATCAGTGAGGAAGGAAGACACCAGAAGGCTCCAGAACGTGGATGCTAATGCTAATGGATGCTGATGAGCGATTCAAAACATTTACTTTTGTCTTAACTTCTTAGCCCTTAAAGTCTTAACCCTGGACATCCCCAAACCCTACTTTGGGAACCACTGGCAACTGATCCTAGATCAACACATTTGCCCCTAGATGCATATAATGAAATCCCAAAACGTGTGTGTGCATCGGTGTGTCAGGTGACCAACCCAGTGAGGCCTCCTTTCAGTCTGTTTTACGTCAGTCAGCGCAAGTGATCCTTCCCTGTCCTTGATTCCCAGTTGGCAGCTGACCCTCAGCTAATTGGCCCTGACTCATTGAGTTTAGCCACCTGTACTTCTGTCAGTCCAACTCTCCGTCTGATCCTGCATGACTTTCGCACAAGCGGTAACCCATCCTGATTGGATCACGTAAAGACTGCCCATACCCTTACAGCAGCAAGGTTATGGTTAAGACAGGGGAGAGTGGGAGTCTATGACTTAACAGTACATTAAAACCATTAAAGAATGGTATAACAGTATATACTGTCCTCAGAAACCAGAAAATTCTATAAATAAGGTGTATATTCTATAATAGGTTGTAGGCTGTGGCCAGAGTGCCATGCTCTACCTAGGCCTAAATTGTGCATTAATTTACATTCTATGCACAGATCTCAAAGGAGAAATGCTCCCATGTACTTGCTCACAGACGGATGCCAATATTGTGTGCCAAATGTTAGACACATCAAGAGAAAGAGGGAGAGAACATGGAGAATAAGCTGTTCTGGGTCTCTGCTCTGCCCCTATGTTAATTTTCATTGCTGGGCTGAGCTCATCCTGATGGCAGTCGCTGCCAATCTGCTCTCATCCAGCCTAATCCTCTGCTGGCAGGCCAGGTTGATCTGCGGCTGACAAAGGAGCTATGCATGTGGAAGTCTCTTACCTGACCTGCAGTAGCCTGAAGCAATCCATACCAGCATTTAAATCCACCAGATGTGTCCTATACCGGCATCACAGTTATGTGTCACACGTAAGGGCTGGCTGACAGGACCGAAATGTATCATTTCTCATGTTTGTTTTTTTAAAATTTAATGTTGAGTAATATCTTAAAATACAAAATACCTCTAAGCCGTACCTTTATGCCCATGATTGTATTTTTCAATACCATGCACTTCTCACTGATTCATAAGAAAATTCACCACAGACACAAAACAGGAATGAATGGCACTAAAAAATCAGGATAAACAGCTAAACATTTTTGCGACAAAGCAAAATATTGATAGCGGCCTATGGGTAAGCCCTGTTTTTGAACCATGATCTTCATTTGGATCTGGGAAATTCATAACTATTCCTGGGAGAGCCTGTAACTCACAAAATGTGGTTTGGGTCTTAGAAAACCTGCAGTTAAAGTGTCAATAGAGCAGATGCATGAAGATGGCTCTTGGTTTTATGCCATTCATCCAAATGTGAACATCTGCCAGAGTATATCAGGAAGAGAGCTTATAGCTATTACAAGCTGTAGGAATGCAATTTAGTAGTATATAACTGCGTAATAAAGTCGGTAACATGCTTTCCCCTGATGCAGTTATGGTTGCCCAACTTCGGTCCTATGACGGACCGAGCACAATACAGCTTAACCAGTATGCTTGTTCACTCACAAATTTGAGGCATCCCTACCTCGTGTTTTCAGCTAACAAGGCTGGGTATCATTTCCTGATGTGGGGACAAGTAAGGCCATTTCTTCTATAAAAGAAACGGTTTTGAACTTGCTGAGCCCATTAACAAGGTTTACATACCAGCTCACGCCAATATCTGATAAAGCACCTGGAAAAGAGTTTAAACAGTTTCAGTTCCTCCTGCATACCGTTACCCCTTCACGCTCCTCGTCATATCTTGCATTCACCACAAGCCAGAAATCATAACCGCTTCAAAGTCAAATAATACACAAGGGACATAATCGGTAAAACCCAGCTTATGGCATGAAGGGAAAAACAAACCGACTGTAGCTTTTGAGCAACAGCCCGTGGTGTGACACACAGGACACAGCTTCTTTACAAACAGTATTTATTATCTTCATACAATAAAATCTTGCTTGAACATCTAAAACTTTATCCTCATTTTAAAACATTCATATTAATGGCCATCAAACACTAATGCCAAAGTTTAAAAGTAAACTCACTGAATGCCAGCCGCCATCTTAAACTTTAACTAGACAAAACACTCAATACGCTATATAACAGACTACTCCAGTGTTCCTAAAACTGCTGCGTGTCCCGTTGGGCCAGGACGGTACGATAGAGGGAAGTGCCTTTAGCTTGGAAGAAGGTCAGGATCATCTTATTCTTGGTGACCTCTGCATGGACGAAGCCGCCCTGCGTTGAGGCTTGGCCAGTGAAGAACTTGATGGAGCCTTTGGGAACGTGGTGCCAGTGACGGACATCGGGATCCAGAAAGTTTCCAGCACCGCTCACCACATAGCCCACACCTTCGTCTTCGATGTACTGCATGGGAGGAGAGGCGATTGAAACTGATTGCAAGACCATGAAATTAACTCTCATTACTTTCTGGAAAACCTCATGCTGCACCAGTAAGCATAAACAATTCTAACCAATGAAAACAGATTTTGTCCTGAGTGACATCCCATTTTGAAGGATTCCTCACTGCATTATGTCCTGCCCCAAACTCCCGTTTCCACAGGAGGTGCATCAAATCAAGGGAGCAAAGATGCCATTTCATAGAGTCTCAATAAAATTATGTGGCATCACCTAGAATATAAATAAAAAAGGTACAAGTGCTCCAACACTGGTTCTCAACCTAGGTGGGGGTCTCAAGATAATTCAGAGGACGGTTTTTCCTAGTGAAATGCTGAAAGCTTGGATAATAAAATTAAAAACTTGGGGAAAATCATTTGGCTGAACTGATCACCGCTCTGGATATGCAGCCTGTGATGAAAGGATTATGAATAGGCGTCACAGTTTAAGGAGGCATGAGTCAAAAGGTTGACAACCAACCTGCAGATTGTGGTCATGACCACACAGGTAGGCGGTGGCCTTGTACTTCACCAGCAGGGGACGCAGCCTCTGCAGCAGGCAGTCTGTGGGTCCGTGCTCCGACACGGACCACACTGGGTAGTGACCCGCCACCAGCAGGAAGTCTGCCTTGGACCGAGCCATCCTCTGCTGCAGCCAGGCCAGCTGACGGTTGGCATCCACCGCACGCAGGGGCCCTCTGGGCTTCTCATCTACGTAGTCGTCAGAGTTTCCGCACAGCATCACGGTGTCCAGCATGATGATGCTCAGGGTCTTCCCGGTGTTGGGGATGTGGAAGTTCAGCTCATAGTAGTACGAGGGGAAGCGCCTGAGAAGGTTGGGAGGGGGAGCAAAGCCATAGATGACACTGATCAAGGAAGACTACAGGTACAGTGACCGTGGTTTTTCTCCACTTGTTAATGAATAGCTCAAAGCCATCTTTAAGAAGACATCCACTCCATTTTGCTTTAGGAGAGTCAGTCTAGAGTTGCCCAAGGAAACAAATTCTGTTTCAGGATCGATCTTCCCATAACATTAATCCTTACCATCGGTCAGACTTGCGGCTGTACTCGATCTGGGCTTTAACATTCCCTGCATGGTCATGATTGCCAGCAAGCACATACCAGGGGATTCTGAGAGACTTTGCTGTATACACAGACTCAAAGGTGTCCTGAGTGGAGAGATTAAAAGAGAAACTCAGCTATCACTTCCACAGTTTAGCTTACTCAACATGCTCTTGTGTTTCAGAACACAGCACATGCACAAAGCCTCAAAAATTTGAATTTTGAAAGGGGAGTTTATTCGACTGACCTTAAACCTAGGAGAATCCACACTGTCCACACCTTTGTAGTAGAAGTTATCGCCAAGGGCCAGAACGAAGTCCGCTCCCATCTGCTCTGCTACTCTGCCCATTTCCCGGGCTGTAGCCTTCTCCACAGGAGTGACGTAAGGAGGATGAGGCACTCCACCCCAGTCTCCTACTGCCAAGAACTTAATGGAGGTTCGGTTTTCTGTGGGGGAACACAAAGCAAAACCTCAGCAGCTCCAAGGACAAGTGCACAAGCATTGAAAAAGGTTCACAAACAGCTGCAAGCCCATTTAAAGTGTTACTTACTGCTGCTTTGCTCCAAGTCCTGGAAGGCAGTAGGATAGCAGTAGGCCATCGGGATGGCAGCCACCAAGATGGATACCAGAGTGAGTGCCATCTTTAAAGAAAGAAAAACAAATAGGTGAACTGGCAGTAGAAATCAGTTTAAAGGAGTTTAAAAGCAGAGAACGCTCAGCCTAAACCAAAACTGAAAGGCAACTCAAGAAGGGAGAGCATAAAAACCACTATGAACAACAGGAACATGAAACCACCACAACAACCCCAGGTGTCGTTTACCATCTACCCCTAGGCTTCTTGTGTCCTTCCCCTTCTGCCACACAACAGCACAATCTCTTGCTTTTATGCCTGAAGGTGACTTGTGATTGGCTGCAGCCAAAGTTGACAGGCCGCAGCTGGAGCTAATAGAGGCTAATCAAAGTATCCACCATCTACCAGGCACAGAGGGTCAAGGGGTCACAAACAATATCACAATGTCTCCCAGTGCCTGTCGTTGCATTTGAAGAGAGTATACAGTATGTCTCTGCCTCTTTTTAATCAGACATTCTGTCATTTCGTTTGATGAAACACACATTATCAAATAACCGTCATTAGCATCATCAGACACCAGAAAACAAAGACATCAGCAGCATGGCCATTATTAAATAGTATCCAACGCCTCACTCCACTCCTATCAAAAAGAAAGCAAAGCCAGCCGACAACAAAAACAACTTGTATATATCTCAGGAGACAGTGTCAGTGTCCACAGATAATAATGTCAGAGCCAGTAGATAATAACACTCACAGCTGATAGTGCTGAGCGGTAAGTGGTGAGGTGTCCTCAGGATGCCTGGGCGGGTCACCCTCCGTCAGTCTTCCTGCCCTGCTTTTATCAGCTGTCCCACGGGAGAGGAGAGGAGAGGAGAGGAGAGGCTGCGGGAGGACCGGCCCCAGGCCATGCCGGCGGGGCATGATCATTGCTCACACCTTGACTCAGTCTCAGGACTGTAGGGTCATCTGGGCCACATGTGATCCGCAGTGGTTATAATAGCTGGTGCCCAGACTCTACTTTTTCCACCACAGTGTTAATCAGTGTTTATTTTCCTTCTCCATTTTCTCATCGTCGGCCTTTTGCTCTAGCCTTCTCCCATATTTGCAAATAACCAAAAAATTTTAATGTCTGTTTCAACAGGCTGTTTTACATAAGCACTATGGCATGTTGAAGTTAAGGCCAAATTGCCAAGTCTCACAGAGTTCATACTGATGTTTTGCAGTTAGTGAACTTGGGCTCACCTAACTTCCTTAGCTTATTTTTACACTTCTGTGTGACCTTGTAGCCTTCTCACCTTAACGCCAAGACACGTTAGAATTGTCCACTGGACAGGTAGATGTCCACCGCGAGTATATTAAAGACTGTGGATTTAACATGCAGCACATTTTTTACTGCTCTAAATCACTTCAATTGCCAAATGAACACAAGTTATCAGATGTATTCTCCTTTGGCCAGATAATGGGCAGCTGGCAAAGCTGCAGCATGATCCAAGCGGCAGCACCTGCTGCGTGAATATTCATGAGGTAAACTTCCTTCCTCTCTCCTAGCTCATGCATGCTGAAGATGCAAGCTTGTTTAATATAAAGTAATAAGCAATATCCTACTCAGGCCTGCAAAACTGAGGGTTTGGTGTATTCATTTATAATAGAGCAAATACTATACATACCTCTATTTATAACTATATATACAGTATATGTACATATATACTTACATCTACAGTATGCTGCACATATGATCTATTAATCATAGATCATATCTGTGTAACAATGTAAGTAAATTATTCATGTAAGTACCTTCATCTCTTACAGTATACCCAAGTTCTGAAATTGTTGGCAGCATACATTAACATAACAATTGTTTCATTCTTTTATGTTATTTATATCAGTATTAATTCTACCATTTTATTGCCTATTTTATACTACTACTACTATTTCTGTGCTTATATTCATTTCTCTTTTGCCCTGGTGAACCCGTTACCTTTGCTGCTTCAATGACCTAATTTCCCCACAGGGTTCAGCGAGCTTTCTTCTCATCTTAGCCAGGCACAGAGCTGGACATGCAGCCCATGCATACTGCATGCATGGTGATATGTGCATGCTAGACTAGCTGGGCCATAAGTATCTGGGCTACGGGCTATGTGGGCCTCACATGCACCGCAGAGGCCATTCGCACAACTCAAAGTGCTCCGTAACACCGATGTGAGGAATATCAGTGGTATTTAAGGAAGCTCAAGGTGACCCGGTACTGCTGTAGGCACAGGCAGTCCTCAAATGTAACAAAGTCCTGTCAAGTTTGACGACAGGATCTGGGGTTTTAAAGGCATAATCCATCATCCATCAACTACCAGTGGCCCAAATCTGACCTCAATCACCCAATTCAATACGAAAGCTCTAGATGCAACTAACCCACTGTCACTCTTTAAAAAACAAAACTCTAATATCTCTACTTTGCACTTGTGCATTAACATGTTCTGGCAAAAGAATGATCAGGGGCACTTTGCTCCAAAATAAACGTAATTTATTTTAACAAGAAAAGATTAGAGCATTTATGACCAACACAGAAATGAACACATCCTTAGTTCAAAATTACAGGCAACTTAAAATCATCACCATAACATACTTATAATACCAGAACACTACATTATAAAACAAAAGAGCCCCCTTATTTAGAAAATAAAACCTTGACAAAAAAAATGTTAAAAGGAGAACATGATGCCACGGATATGTTTTGTTACATTCACATGAACCTAGGGATGATGGGAGGTTAAAGACAACTGGGAAACTATGATCCAACATGGCCTTGCTTCTGTAACATCCAAGATTCACATGGCGTAACCTAGTGTAAAAGAACAGCTAACTGACGAGGGAGTTACCAGCGTTACAAGTCCTGTAAGAAAAACAGAGCAGAATTCCTGCTTGGGAATCAATACACGTGAAAACTGTTTTATCTCCTTTCAAAAGCATCGTCCCATGGATCATCGTCCCATGGATCATCGTCCCATGGATCATCGCCACGGGCGAGTCGAGCAATCAGAGCGCCGGGAACGGTGAAAAGATGGCATGGTCAGGTGAGAAAGGCTGTATATTATGAGCCGTTTACTGATAATTCATGTTCCCGTATCCAGGGTAGGAGGTCTGGTCTTGTCCTCCGTAGCCCTGGTACATGCTTCCGTATCCCTGCTGGTTGTCCCAGGATGACTGGTTTCCCCAACCTGTGGACAGATCACACCAGGATGCACCGTCAGCCTGACAGGCCATGGAGAAACTCGCCACATATGCTTACTTAACTTTTAGCCATTAAGAAGTTGCTGATTGGAAAACTTCTGTATAAAATCGGGGTCGTACTCCCCGTGTGCAGAGGTACAGAAGCCCACTGAGGACATATGTTCATCCATTTCATTTACGCCATTTTCCCATGATAACGATTTAATTTTCTGTTTTCTCGGCTGTTTTCCCGAGATAACATGATTTTCTCGTCATCTGGAGATGAAGTCACGGTGTAATTACCTTGAAGAAACAACGCTTTGTTTTTTGTTCCTCGAGATTTCAACACTAACAGGTAGTCCTACTTCAACATTTGGGTTTTGAATAATTTGCTTTCCTTCAGGATAGATTCCAAGCATCTTGAGAAAACAATTTGTGTTATCCCGAGATAATGAGAAAATCATCTCGAAATCTTGGGAAAGAAATTCACTATTTTTCTCACTATCCTGGAGGTGTTATCTCGAGATGATGACATAAATAACTTAATATCTCAAAAAAAACAAAGTAAATTAACTCCCTTATCACAGGAAAACAGCGTAAATAAAAAATATGAACGCATGTCCTCAACAGGCTTCCGTACATGAGTGTTCTTGGGGAGTGATGGGTCGCCTTTTCTCTATCCTCACTCACCGTAGTTATTATACATTTGGCCCCCTGTGACCGAGCTGGGGTACGCTGTGCTGTACATGGAGTAGTCTCCTTGGCTCTGGGCGCCGCCCTGCCCTGCCGCCTGGCTCCCCTGGGTCAGCAGCTTCTTCTTCTCATCTCCGTAGCCGTAGCTGTAGGGGCTCGCCTGATCCATGGGAGGAGGCATCGACTGGTAGTTTTCTAGCGAGGTGTTGGAGGCGGAGGTGGGTGTGGCGGACATGGGCGGGGCGGAGTAGGTGCATCCTTCGGGGTAGAAGGTGCCGTAGCCGGTGGTGCCAGATGCCCCAGAGGAGCCCGTCCCTTTGGATGTGCTGGTGGCTGGTGCTGAATTATTACCATAGAGCTTATCTGAAAGGGGTTTGAAAAAGTGGCATGTATCACTGGTGTGTGAAAGGACTGGTTTTGAACATTACTCTCCAGTAATCTAAACAAAATAAACGCATGATAATGATCATTACATTTTCTGCAGTAAACACACTGAAATGAACAAAATGTCCATCCGAGTTCAAAGTTTAAGTCACTTTGTGCCTTTCTGTAACCTATGCCACTTAAATGTTGGCTAAATTGTTTTATTCTGTATGGGAGAGATCAGTTTATCAAAACTGTGGCAAAAATCTCTGTGGCTTGAAACCATAGCCATGTATTAAATTATGTTTCACAAAAAGGTGCTTGGAGAAGAACATCAAGGCCATTAACTTCACAGCTCCCTTTCTAGCTCTGAGACTAAAAGCTGATTTGTGGTGCATGAACACTTACTTGTAAATCATGCTGTATTTAGCTAGCAGTTCAGCGGAGGCACAAATTAAAGCACTGAGCTAACAGAGACAATAGAGACAAGTAGTAGACACTTACAATAACCTGTGCCAGCACTGCTCCCATAATTGTAGTTGGCTGTTGAAACAAAGGAAACAAATGACTGTTCAGTTAAATTCCTCACAGGTGAACCTGAAGGGGATCAATGAAGTGCTATCTTATGTGTGAAGTGCTTATGAACAGGGTTTAAAGGATCCAATTTTGCCTGTTTAAGGCAAGGCCTGACCCTAGTGTGAAGTAGTGTTGCTTACTCTTGTTGTAGCTGTTTCCTCCGGGCATCGGTTTGCCTCGACCCCTGCCTCGACCTCTGCCGTGACCCCAGCTGTGGGACCCGGGGTCTGAAGGAATGCCTCGGATCGTGCCAAATCCTGGTATGTGCTGTTAATTAAGCAGGAGTTTGCAGGGGATTAACTGTCAAGGCGAAATACTTTGAGACAAGAGTATATGCTTGTGTGGCCATGTGCGTGCAGTGGCTGATGTGTCAGAAAATTAACTGCAGTTAGGGAGCGACTGTCCATTGCTTTGCCTTGTAACATCAGACTGTACAGTATAAATTCAATAAAACCGGACCTAGAAAACATACAATCATCCCAACATTACACCAGGCTTTCTGTTTTATCTTTGTTTTTGTAATCCTCTGATGATGAGCCACACAACAACAGGATGTGTACGCTGCATTAATCATCGCCTCCTCCAAGCTCTCGGTGTTCGCCTCCATTTTTCCAAAACAAACCTAGGAACGCTTCCTCTTTTCCAATTGGCCAAACGGATGGTGACAAATCTGTCTGCCCATCAAAACTGATGTAAATCTGATGGAGACGGGTGCGGGTGCCCCGCCCGGATAACAGACACGGGCTGGTAAGACTTAGAGGGGCACTCAGAGAGCGCAGACCTCCGCCAAGGCCAATTGCTTGTTCGTTAGTCGGATCCGGATCCGCTCCAAAATCTTATGGGTTCTTCCTTGGCCCATGCTACACCCTTCCACGACGTTTCATGAGTAGCTTTTCCGTAATCCTGCTGACAATCAGACAAACAAACAAACGGCACCGAATACGTAACCTCCTTGGCGGAGGTAACTAGACGAATTACCATGTCGGTGTAAGTGACCTTCTTCTTTGAGGGATCTCTGTAGCTGGTCGGCGCAGCGGCGTCATCTGGGAACAGCTTCTCCAGGGCAGCGAGGGCAGCGTAGGCCTTTGCCTCCTTCTTATTGGAGCCTCTCCCTTTGAACTTCTGCCCATCAACCTCCACCTGCGACACGGGGAGGGAAACACACCCAAGTTCTTTGAACATGCACCTCTGTCAACAGTAGAAAAGTCTACAACTACAACATGACTTTCGCTAAATATTTGGCCCTTAAATGCCTTTATTTTTACAATTCTAAAAAAGAGCAGGAATATAAAAACACTTTTGACAAATTTCTCTGAACAAAATATCCCCCTTAGCAACAGGGCATTGGTACCTAAATGTGTCTCCCTCCGCTCCTCCAGCACACTATTCAATAAGATGAGAATGAGAGTGAGCATTATCAAAACCTATTTTCACGTGTAATTACCCACATTCCCTTCAGTAAACTTTAGTATAAGGGGAAGATGGGAAACAGCAGAGGAAAACACTGTATTGAACAACAAATGTATGACCTGGTAGACGGCCTTCACATAATACTGTCAAGGAGACAGCGGGCCTAACTCATTACACAAACATGAAAATCAATGGTAGACTACAGTTTTCTTCGTCTATGCAACACAGACACACACATCAGACATCAACGCTGTAATGCAGGGCAGAACCAATAACCCTGGACATCATGTGGCCACAGCGCAGGGTTCAAAGCTCGGCCTTTGTAGTGTTAAAGCTCTCTATACAGATATGGAAGATGAGAAAGAAAAACAACACATTTTATTTCTCTTGGAAAAAAACAAGCTTGCTGCATAACCTGCGACACGACTTGTTTGCGCACGCGTTGCCGCTGACTCACCTCCATGATGAAGCACTTTTCGTGAGAGCCGCCTGTCTCCGCAGAGAGCTCGTACTTCAGGCTGCGGCGCTTCTCATTCAGCTCCATCACTGGGTTTTTCCCGTGCTTCGTCAAGATCGGACCCTGGCTACTCTGTTTACAGCAAGGGGACAAAAAGGTAGCTGCTTAGTCCGCATGACACCACGGCTTTACGCCAGCGAACCAATTCACAGCTGAGTTTTTTAGACAAACGTTGGGAGACAGGATTTAGTGTATGGGGACTTTGGAAAAGACCGAGGCACTCCGGCACATACATCTTCTGATGCCGTAGAGCCTGTGGTAACAGCGTTTCCCGATTCCTCGGTTCCCTCGCCCGCACCGCTGGACTCTGACTTGGCTTCTGAACCAGTCGGCAGACCCAGTTCCTGCAGGACCTGTGGAAGACAAAAGAGTCAACATGTGAAGTGATAGCAGAGGAGGAGTGGCACACCTCCAGCAGTGGAGAGAGGCTGTGACAACAATCACAATGCCCCGTGTTTCAGGGAACCTTCACTGCAGCCAGGTGCCACATCATAGTCCTGTTATTAACACAACCGCATGGCACAAGACTGGATGCAGTGTGGGGAACCTGGGGTGCTAGTTTTTACACTAAAGCAACTTAAAGGCAATTTTATCTGTACGGAATCTGCAAGAGCCTTGCCTTGGTGGCTACATTCAGCTTGGCAGCTCGTTTCGATGGCCCCGTGGCCTCGTAGGTCTTCCCATTTAACTCCACGGCCATGGTAAACACCGGCTCATGGACCGGGCCTGTCTGAGATGTGAGCCGGTAATCCAGACCAGGTTTGTACTGGTTCAGACGCATCACTGCATTCATACACAGATCATCGGAGACTATGGGGGAAATGAACAGGCAGAGAAAGGCAAAGAGAAAGAGACAATTACTACAAGTCAGAACGAACACGAGTCGAACAATTTAGAGATTAACCCCAAAATGAGTCAAAATGTTTGGTAGCTGTCTTTTCCTCAAGAATATTTTTTATCATTTGATATTCCATGTATTCCTCAAAGTTGTTACCTTTACCCGTATTGTTAATTTTATATTCATCTTTAGTGCATTTTCATAAAATTGTTTTATTAGTACCCCAAGTTGCCACAAGCAGGGCCAAATGACTCTCATTCATTTGAGAGTGTGAAACACTGAAAAACACTAGGTATAGGAGGTAGTGTGTGCAGTGTGTGTCATATGGACTCACCGACTCATGCATATGTGCATATGCTCATAGGATGTGTGAGTATGTTTGTCCACAGATTCATGTGTTTTGGACTTCCACTGCTTTTCAATACATTGTTTCCAATGGGAAACGTCTGCACTGCTGACACCAAGGCTGTGTGTACTCAACACTGTGTGAATGTTGTCATGGGCTTTTTTTAAAGACTGCAACAGTTCTGGGGATCTTATTCTCTACAAAATAATATTCATATTTTATCATTAGACCATGAAATATATAAGTATGTTGTAACCTTATGCCCTAAACAGTGAATTTTCTTCAACAGATCGGAAGA
>OMOV01088454.1:0-10499 GCA_900312565.1 Beryx splendens | reverse complement strand
ATAAATCCCGTGACAATGGCATTGAGACCCACGCAGAAATCACTGTTATGATCAAATTAAGTATTTACAAAAAATGTTCCGCTGTATTTGCATATCCTGTATGGTGTACAGTGGCTCGACAGCAAAAGTGAATATGCATTTGACCCAGATCAAAGGCTTTGATGTCCATTACTCACATGATTTCCTCTGAAAGCGCTGATGCTTCTGGAACTTGAGAAACTTCCTCTGCTTGCTGTTGAGTTGGGCGTCATCCCCCCCTTTATCCACCTCTGTGTAAGGTCTCTTAGCCGGCAGGCTGACGTGTCCATCAGACTCAATCTGGGCTGGATGAAACAATAGACACGAGCCTGGGAACAGATCTTTTCATCCTGCGAGTGTTTAATGATCCTTGAACTACACAGCGATTATAGTCCAAACTTCTTGACATAATAAACTGAAGTGACAATGAAAGGATGACATCCAAAAAAACAATAAAGACAGAGCATTAGTCTCTTAAATGAGGAGGCGATAGCAGTGAAGGTAGACTGATTATTGCTGTAGTAGCTAGCCAGGTACCTGTGAGATCTTTGCTGTTGGCGCCCATTAACCTCCGTGGTTTAATAGGCATCAAGTCCATCCCCAGCACCTTTTGCATCTGTCCAAATGCAGACAGCCTCAAGGCATGCTAAGGGGAACATCAAAGTTAAGCACAATTTGTGGGGTTCAATAATACGGGTGTGCTTTAAGAGAGCGTGTATTAGCAGCATCGTCTAACCTGAGCACTCTGTGTGATGTCTTCACGCTGTTGTGGCGTAAGATGTGCAATGGCGTCTGTCTTGTCTCTCTCACATGGATCTTTAATTCCGGGGCCATCTTTGCAAAGAGCATGTTTAATTAGTCTAATGATGGTAATGCCTGTGTTGACAACTCAATGGAAAGTGGAGAGCTTACCTTCCAAGAGGATTCCAGAGGCAACACACTCTAAAACTCTGCGGAAGGACTCGCCTGGTCCCATTGGCCTCTCAGATGTACCAATGGCCTTCTCAACTAGTAGTTCAAGGGGCTATGTGGGGACAACAGCAGAGAACCAGAGCATACACAGCATACTTAAAATAAAAGGGTTATACTCCATTAAAAAGATGGTTAGTCGGGGTGCAGGAATTATATGAAGGTCCAGGATTTTGGGACATGCCTCTAGCTGGTCAATTCTGGCTGTGACTGGTAGGTTTGTCTACTCTACACACACTTTGGCTGATAACCAACCATACTTAGGAGGTCCTATCCTGTTCTAAGACCCTAGAGCTGGTTGTTAAAATTGTGAAAGTGGCTGGTGAATTTTCCAAAGTACCAGCTCGTCTGGCTGCCCGACAAAAACGTTAGCCCTGGATGGGAAGTTGAGCCGCTTGAAATTAGAGAGGGCCAACTGGCAACATGGAAATGGTGTCAAGAGTTGGCTTAGAGATGCTTCCTCCAGTTCCAGATCTCAGCATTTTACACGATGGGAACACAGCTGAATCATTTAGTGATCAAGATCAAAGCACTAAGCTCAAAGCAAACCTGGTTGCAGTGTTACCCAGGCTAGGAGTTCCCTCTGACAGCCAAGGCTTCATGCTCAACATCCACCAAGACCCACCATCTCATGTATTTTTATTACAGACCTGCTTGATTCATACGAGTCAATGGCAGAATAGAGTGCCAGCAATACGCCTGGTTTATACACAATGCCATCTTAACTGCAGTTATCAACACAGATTCCCTCACCCATCCTGAGAGTGGTGACCAGGTGGGAACACGTTTACACAAGTCCCTCATGATCCGGATCACAATGACGGCAGAATTCAGGTCGTTGACTTTGGCCTGCGGACAAAAGAGTGAGCCAGCTCAGTCAGAAGAGTTGTGACCTCCAGTGACGACCCCCTGTGCCTTTCGGGGTCAACAACAGGATGGACCCCGACAACCAAGTATAGTTAGCTCTGTACAACTGAGCCATCGCCGAATTCAACAACTGTAATGACTGATATATTTTGTTAAAGACATTTTTTGTACATATGCTGCCTGTTTCGGTCAGTAGAAGAAAAACTCTCGTACAGATACAATATTCCTAGTGTTGAAACTATATCTGAAGTTAATAGCCGTGGGTAGCCAATTTCCCCAACAGCAGAGCAGTTGAAATTGAGACGGCTCTATAATGTGATACAGGATATTTTAAGAAAGCTTATATCAGTCATCAAGAATGCTGCATCCACTGACATGTCCTGATTCCTGGCTTCCTGTGTCTGTATGTGTGTCCGTACCAATGATTGGTCTGAATCTGTTGACATAAGCCATTGGTATGGATCAGCAGAACAATTTTCACATCAGTCAATAATTAAGATCCTTTGAAATTGTAAATATGGAACTTCCGACATTTTAAAATATGCACTAGGTCAGCAATGGTTGAGGAGGGCAGCGTTAAAATTTTTGCAATTTGCACTTTCTCTGTAAATGGAGAAAATAATAAAGAGATCATTGAGAGAATTAAGAGCTCAACTTCATGTACAAGTAAGGACGGGAATGCAAACCTGGAACCATTTGGCGTGGCGGAGAGACGCCAAGGCAGTTAGGCATTTCTGCCTGTCCAGAACGTCCGGCGGATCGTTGACTGTTCGCGTTTCTATTGACGAGGTGGGGTAAGAAGACAAGGTACAGTTTGACCAAGGGGGTTGGTTCTGTCTTGCAGCTCAGGGAGTAGCAGCTTTCCCCAAAGCACCAGCAGCAGGGAAAGGGGCTCCCAGTTCCTATTGTGTAAATCTCCCAACATGTCTGATAATCCTCTACCACAAACCCAAGCTAAGTTTTACACAGTGTGTGAAGGTGAGAGCATCAAGTGTAGGGACAGTCATAAATACATTGTAGTATTTATAACATTACAGTGTCATGTGATTATCTTATGTGTTCTGTGTCCTTGGCGTACTACAATGAACGTCCCCTTCCCTCAGCCCCTCGGCTTGGTTTTGCTGCTTAGCCCCCCTCCTGAGACAGTGTGTCCAGTTGGTCAAAGGTCCAGCGTCCCTAAAAAACTTGACAAACTAGAAGGCAATCAGTTGTAAATTAGAAGCATTTAGAGAATCTGGAAGTGTGCTTCACACTGCAGCAAAACTGATGGGTTCCCTGACCCAAGCCTGGCTAAGATCCTACTTGAGGCTTAGAATCGGCCTTCTGAAGACTTGATAACGCTGAAGTGGGGTAAAGCTTATTCTTCCTGACCCTCAAAAGAGCTCACTGTTACTTTGGACTCCCACATAGATACAGTTCATGCTGATTCAAACACAGCCACCAACACTCCACCGACCAACACCAAGACGTTCACACACAGACAGACAAACATTTACTTGCATCTCTGGTTTCATTGCTTGTGTCTGGTTGAATTTTGATTCTCCCAGAAAAAGCCAAAGAAATCTCCTCCTTGCCGATCAGTTTTGCTGCAGTTAGCGCCAAACGTACAACTTCAGCATAAAATACATGCACTGCGCGCTTTAACTTGTTAATTCTTCAAAAGCCTTCACTTTAAACATGAATACAATTTAACAAGAGTAAAGAAAGTTGTTTATGACTGAGGCACTGTCATCAACAACATGTACAAAGTGTATCAACGACTACAGAGGAACTGCAGTGCTGGCAATCGCCAGGGTGTTACAAAGCGACGATGGGACTCTCGAGCAAGTGAAGAGCCAATGTTCATTGGTTGTTCACTGGCGTTGGACTGAGACACTGTACAGCTTCACTGATTTCTATATCCTGGGGATGGACAGCATTGGTGTAAGGTCTGAACTGTCAGACAGTTACAGATCAGTGGAGCAGTACAGGATCTGCTTACAGAGAAGAACACAGATCAGTTGAGTTATTGGGCTTCAGGACAGGGAGGTGGAGGCTAGACCAAGATGCGTACCTTCTTCTTCAGCAGCTTCACTCTCCTGCTCCGTCCGGATCAGAGGTGATGTCAGATGGATGGTGAGAGTCAGGACCAACTCTTTGGTTGTCTTCACAACAATGGCTGCATCCTCTGGGCTCTGGATTATTTCATATTTGTCCTCCGTAACAACCTATTAAAGGGGGACAGAGTTAGGATGGTAAATATCTCAAAAACAAAACAACAATAACCTCTACGCATCCATTCTTCGATCAGTTAATTAAGGAGAATCTACAGTCTGTAAAATCTTTATTTCTATTGAGAATGTACTAAAACAGCTCAGACGTGGACATCAGAGGTCATCAATTCTACCTCTAATTGCGCAGACAGCATTTCAGCCACTTGTCCGAGCAGAGCGACGGTGGGCTTGTTGGAACAAAGCAGCACGAGCTCCAGGTCCATGTCCCCCTTCAGCAGGAGCCCTTTGGCCACCAGGCCGACCCTCATAACCCCACGCAGGACGCGCTCTTTCGCCTTCGAATCAGTACTTGACACAGCAGGGGGAGGAGGGAAAAAGAACAAAGAAGATTGTTTCAAAACTGTCACACCCAAAAATTTAATCATGTGTGAATCTCCCCATGATTCATGTGAGTCACAATTTCAGGTCTACTAAAAAGGAAATAAAACATCTTTGTGATGGCCAAAGAGCACAGAAGAAATTTTCTTGCAGGAGTTTCGCCCTTTTAAACTCAAGTTGTGATGAATTGTGTGATAAATTTCTGAATCAACAAATAACAAAACTTTTCCTGACCATACATGAAAAGTCTTTGTTTAGTCGTTGATCCTGGTGCACTTTCTAGCTACTGCTGCAACTGCAACGGAGCATTTGGATGCCTCGCTTACCTCCCCGCCTCCGACTCTTCTTTGACCTCTTTCTTGTCCAGCTGGTCGGACACGGACTTGAGGGCGCACTCCACATGGGAGATGACTGTCTGCACCGCCTCCAACTCCTCTGAGGAGGGATACACCGCAGAGTGCTTGGCCATCACACGCCGGTCGTACGGCCGCAGGTGCACCTGGCGGGGCGCAGGTGTCTTAAGGGAGAAATCAGAAAGTCTTTAAGTAATGACAATGTTGCAGGAAAAGAGCACCAATGTAGGTGACGGCAAGTCTGAAGTTAAAGCACCCAATTAGCTTATGATACTTTGTAATTAGGCGTAAGCTTTTCATCTTGCATTTCATTGCTACTTTCATATGTTCCAGTGAAAAAGAAAGAAATGGGAAGTATAAAAGGACTATGGTAAAAAAAAAAAAAACGTGTTGGAAAACAGGACACATGGATGACGGCTGTCTTGTAAGAGGAACAGCAATCTTTTAAAAGCACATAAGGAAATAAGACTGTGATGGAAAAAATGTGATGTTCAGCCTTTGAATAGAGAGTTGCAGAAGTGAGGTGAAAAGACTCAAATCAAACTACCGACAGATTAGCGTGTCATTGGGGGAAGATTTAACAGGTGAAGCAAGAACCTCATGACTCTGCTTCTCCTCGATCTCTTCAATGGCAGTGATGTAGTCGTGGTACTGTCTCAGCTCCTCCTCATAGCACAAGCAGTCATACCAGTAACGCAGGTCTTCATATCTAGAGGGACAAGACAGCAAAATGAGACTCTTGCTTTCTAGACAAGCTCCAATACTCAAGTCAAACGCAGGCGCTAATAAAATGCATAGGAATCAGGGCCGACACATTAATGTGTGGCGTTTTGCCGAGTTACACCAGAAAAAACAATCCTCATTTACGCTTTGAAGGGTTAACAAGATCCTGCAACGCTTCTTCTACCCACTATGCCTTAGCAATTAATCCTACATTTAATTCAGCGAGCCAACAATGCTGTGAAAATTAAATTGTTCTGGTACTAAAAAGCAACACAAAACATTCACTGGTCAGTTCCACAGACAGTCCTATAGAAAAACTGTCAAATGCGTATATTAGTCTACTGTCCTTTATGTTCCTTTGCACTGAGAGGCCCTGTTGTCTTTGTAACATATTACTATGAAAATATGTCCATGCACCAATATCACTAAGAGAAATCGCTGTGCATTGCTCATGCTTTAAAAAATCCCAATGCTGAAAGAGAAGGCTAAGAAACAAAAATAATATTAACAGATCTTGGTATTTATCATTAACAGAGATGGTATTTATCATTTCTGGTGCTGCAGTAACTGCCACAGTTCACTGAAGAGCCACCTGATGGGATGATAGTAGCAAGATGCAGCTACAAAGGAGTTTTAAACTGCACAGTCAATGAACTGGGGGCGCTATAGGGCAGCTCGTGCTACTAGTTAAACAGGCTGACTGGTTTTCGGGGCCGTTCGTACCTATCGAAGTCATGCGGATGGAGGCGGTGACCCTGTTGTATCAGGCTGTCCCAGTACAGGAGCTCCTCGTAGGCCTGGCGCTCATCCCACATTGGCGCTGCTTCGGCGGCCATGGCTTCACAGTTTCAGGCAGCACGGAAGGTTCCCAGCTGTCCTACCAGGAAAGGCGCCACAGCGTCAGCGGACAGGTGCTGGCTAACATGCAACACAGAAGCAGTGAAATCAAACCTAGTGACTGAGATTAAACCGGCCAAATGCATTTCAGCCATGGATGTAACTAGTAACGTTAGCTACCTAGGAAACTTGCTCTGGCAGATTGAATGAGGCGACTCGTCGTGACCAGTGTTTGTGTCTCAGGTGTTTTTTCTGCAAAATGCACACACGTTTTCTAACATAGTTAATTATTAGAAATGTAGCACATTTTACCCTAAACGGGGAAATGAGGATAAATCAATATAACTAGCGAGCTAGCTGGCTAATGTTTGTTTCTGGCAAGCTAGCCAACTGTTTGCGGCCATTTTAGGCCATTTAACGTTACTGTCCACAGTTAGCGAATAACATAAACACGGTTTGTCGTTTTAAGAGTTATCTATGTCTTATCTGCGTAACGTCTTATCCGTGCTTTGACCGCTCACCTCTATCAACTAGACACTCGCTCTTCTCGCAACAACGCTGTTACTGTTTGTTGCTGCTGGATGCTGCAAGCTAGCAAGGAGGTCAAGCTAGTCGCCGAGGCGTCGCATAGAGATGACGTAAGAGGTGAACCTAACAACTTTATTTGTATGGCAAGTTTTCCACAACTAATTTTAGAAAGGTGCTTCACGTTCGCGACACAACCAACACCAGAAAAACAATTACATGTAAACACGACTTGAGCTTGCTGTCTTCAGGCTGGCCGGGGAGTCCCGTCTGGATTAAGACTACTGCAATAAGAAACGAAACCCACCAGAAAAAAATAAATAAAAAATCAGGGCAACTCAGTGAGCTTTATTGTCACGATATTTGTGTGCATATTTCCAAAAGCAGAAATTCAAACATAACCCAAGTAAATGCAATATTACATTCAACAGCTGGGACCCTAAACATGAACACAATGGAGCTGTCTTCCTTCCATGTATTATTTGTGGGTAATAATTAATATACATAGCCTATTTTCTATAACATTTACAATCTTAGCCTACATACATCTTTGTAGTATCAACTAGTATCAAGTGATATTAAATAGCATATCAAATAGGCCTACTCATAGGCTACCACCCAGTTTCTAATGAAATTGGGAAGTATTGTATATTCCAAAAACAATCTGTATCTTTAAAAAGTCTCTTGGATCAGTTGGTTTTTGTGATCTGATTAAATAAAGAGAAATCTAAAACATTTAGCCATCCATCACACACTTTGTTTGTAAGTTTATTTTATTTTATTTTATTAGATTTCCTCCTCCAAATGGAGTAGTTACATTTCAGGTGGAATCAAACAGACGTAGAGAAATAAGTGTCACCTGCTTTTATTTTGTTATTCCTCTCTCGTATCAATTGTGCTGAATTTATGAAAACATAGGTAGTAGACTTTTTAGGCCAAGTGTAGACCAAAATAACTTTTCATGAACAATTTCTGATGGCAAATACAGCATACCAAGAAGTGCAGGGCCATCCACATCCAAATGTCGCAGGTTGTTGCCACCTAGCGGCGAGTAGCGGAAATGATTTTTGGGTATGAAATAAGTAAAAAGGGGAGAAATGTTCCAGCTGCAGACAGTGCAGACCATGGGAGAGCGATTGGAAAGAAATGATGTGGAAGTGGAGTAGTAAAGGAGTTAGCTTCCTGAAAATACCCAGGTACTTACATCAAGACAAAATAAAAAAGATTTATGTATTTCCTACAGTGTTGCATCCAAAAATAAACAGATTATGCAATCTAAATCTGCCCAAAACTTTGTGGATAATCCTTTCTGATTAATCATCAGCATTATGGAAGGTGAATCCAGAGTGACAGTTCTACAGTAAATTCCTGATCTCACTGGCGTCAGAGTAAATATGTAACTCATGTAGAACTTAAAGTACAGACTTGTATTAATGTACTGTATGCACTTTATTGCCAAATGCATATATTGCATATCTTTACTGACCTATATAATATATTTACACCCTCCTTGTTAACATAGGCCTTCTTGTGTCACTTAAGAAAACAGACAGTTCATCAGAAATAAATGCAAAATTTGGGACTAAAGTTTATATGTCACATTCCATTATTTTATTTACATTCATTTTAAAGGTATTTACATATCCTCAGGAAATCGAGGAAACAATTCAAGTATGAACTTATACGACTTTACATTATTTCACATGAAGCAGACACTCACACTGTATAAACTCAGGGAAAAGCACACCTTCCTTTACAACATGACACTGCTCACTGGATATGAGTTCCACTGACATTCCTTAATGAGACACATTCAGCTGAATACTATGTGATATCTGGACTTAACGTCATGAGCAGGCTCTAGCTTCTGGGTTTACCCTGGACATGGCTCAATCCTTCCACATTCCTCTGATGTAAAAGTGAGTCAAACTGAGCTTTTCCAAACCACAGGTGGAGGTGAGTTCATCATTTGCTGGACTAAAAAGTGAATTTCCGAAATGATCCAGATTTGCTTTTATCCCCTATAAAAACAACACCCATATTTGAAGGCTCCCTTCCAGGCCAGTGAGAACGAGGTTGAGAAATACAACCAAATATTACTTTGTCCCTGCAAAGGTAACAACTCTGCCAGCCTTGTTTTGAGGCTCTCAGGACAGACTGTATTAGTGCCGCATTTACATAATGTAGCCTCTCTGTCCTGTTTGGACAACTGCCAGTCCAAATGAGTACATGAAATAAGGAATGTTCACTTATTGTAAGCAAACAGTACAAAGTATATAATACTAACAGTTTGTGCAAAATAACAGCATGAGCTAGCTTTCACTTGAAAGATCAGAAAATGAACTCGTTGGTGAGCTTCGATGGAGTGAGAGAGAGATCCACCTTCAGCTTCATTTGATTGATCTCAGGAAAGTTTTCTAAAGTAGGAGTGTACAGAGATTTTTTTTAAAAATGCGTCACCCCAGATATCAAATACTGAATGTCTCAGCTGGTCTGGTGCACCGTCACAGCCAGCACTGCTTCAGTTTGTTCCTTCAACTTTCTCTTTCGAGTCTCGGCACCCCGAGTTCTTCATACGCTGAACGACCCGGGGGACGAGTGAGTCCGCAGCACTCAGCGCTCTCAGCCTCTCTCTCAGTTCAGATGTGGTTGACTGTGTTCTTCTCTGAGCTGTGGAAGGAGGTGGGCTCCCAGCGCCGCAGCACGCTGCCTTTCAGCTCCGTCTGGCATTTAGTGATGAGGTAGATCTTGCGTAGGACGGTGCGGCGCAGCAGGATGTAGACCCAGGGGTCGAGGATCTGGTTCCAGGAGGCCAATCTCACGCCCATCACCATCAGGGTTTTATAGCTGGTCAGGTCATCCCCAATGAAGTCTCTGTAGGAGCGGATCACCGACATCAGGCCGAAGATCTGCAGAAAGAAGTAGCCTTGTTATTCTATTAAGTCTTTGGTTGAGGTGCTATGGAGTCACTGGTCTGACCCAAAACAGTGCATCAATATAGTTAAGCCAATAATACTGAAATTTCTCAGAAACAATACTGTTATTAAGCAGACAAACTAAACTTCCTCTCCATTTTACAAAGCATCCTCAGAACAAAAGTACTGATCAAAGGTCTCTTATTCTCTTAAAATAATCTTCCTCATTCCAAAAAACAAAAACAGGGTTTCCTGGATAAACACTCTTTCTTTGACGTTTTATGAAAATTATGACATATTACATATGTAGGCTATGTTAATATACAGTATAATGTATGTATGTTGGGGGGATTTACTATAAGCCCTTTAGGGTTTTTACGCCACCTGTGCATTATTGTAGCTACATATTTGTTCAGATTTCTTTCTTTTCCATATTGCACAAATAAAATAAACAAAATAAACACAAACTGACTGAGCCTCATAACTCCTCACAGCTCTCAGAGCGCCAGTGTGTAGTTAGAGGGGATGTGACGTTCACCATCGACACTCCATTATGATTCTACTCTGTTTCCCTATGACTTTACTCACCAGCAGAGGGCTCCAACAGATGCAGGAGGTCACCATGATGCCCACCAGCTGCACCACCATCTCTATGTCATGGGACTTGGCGGAGCGGTGGGAGCACGGCTGCCTCCTGAGCC
>OMOV01088451.1:0-12635 GCA_900312565.1 Beryx splendens | reverse complement strand
CCGATCTGCAATGGAAAGACAGCTTAAGCCCACTGTTTCTCTTTCTCACTGTTGCACCATCGCTCACTATACATCTGCCTGGTGACGGCTATACCGATACTTTCCCACGACTCCTCACATCTATTTGAACAATCGATATGAAAGTCAACCTGAATGCATCCACACATACGGCAGATGCAAATTTCCCAAGTGCCTTTTAGCCTAATTGGCGAGGCAAGCTGGTGGAAGGCTCTTTTTACACCAAGGCATAGGCCCATTTTGTCTCTCAGTGTGGCCAATAAAAATAAATGAATTGCTGCACTCTTAAAATATGGGAATATGTCAGTGGGCTTTTTTTTTTTTTGGCGATTTTAATTGCAAACTCTTCAGAATAACACAGGGCACTTAGGGCACTTTGTCCTTGCCGCCGCACCCACCACCACCACCATCCCTCCATCCCCTCCCTCTACCCCCCCTCTCATTAACTGCCAGTAATTTGTAGAGTTTAACTATAGTTTAAGAATTACCATGGCCTTGTTTGTTTGCATAGACATGGAAAAATTACTCCAATGATTCAATAATAAGGCAGGGAACAGTAGCAAATGTGCCTAATTGGGCTAGCAGCCTTAAGTGTGCTCAGCAGGATGCAACTAATAAACTAAATTGCTGGGTCTGGAACTTGTGCTTTTGCTTGTAGGTCTGCAGGGATTTTAAACTTTTTTTTTTTTTCCAGGGGTAGGAGACTTACATAGTCAGTGTCAAACAGTGCTGTATCGTACATTCTTCTATGATCTGTGTTTTCAGCTCTAGCTGTGTAATTAGGTGGGATTGGTGTGAAATGTATACGGGAGCGGAATCAGTAAATTTGATATGGCGTGCTCCGATCTCATAATGTATTGTTTGCGATTCATATCCATCCATGCTTAATAACAGCACAAGGGAAATGACTCATTTATTTTGCGTGTCAGTCATAGCGGCTCCCTTCTTTGCATGCAGGAGTCAACAAAGACGCAAAGAAACATCCAGGCAATGTTTAGCAAAATGTGTCGATGGTCTCCAACGATAAGCGTGAGACTCTAAGCCAATCAAGAACTTGGCTGCTCATTCCTAGCATGCTAAACAGTTTTTGCTTTTTGAGTATACAGTACATGAATAACATAAGATTTCATACAGAGCGCTGTGGTCATTCATAATTCATACTGTATGCTAATGATGCTTTGTGCTACTCGGTTCCAAGGGGAGAAAACCAAATATTAAAGTCAAGAATGTGACAGTCTCACTTGGATTGAGATGTGATCACTGCATCAGAAAGACTAATGGTTGACATGGTTGATGAGTCACAACGACTGTGTGACCGGGTGTACTTGTCACAGTCACATAGTCATAGTTGTTGTGTTGAAGGTTGACAGGCTCATCTGCCTGGTAAACACAAAAAATGCACATGCCAAGAATACATATTTTTTTTATCAGCCACAATAATAACATTTTTACACCTTTCCCCCCAGATAAGAGCAGTTAGAGTTTAATTTTTTTAAAGTGTTTTTTGTCTTCATTTTTTAAATTTTGTGGCCTCACACTTGCTATATGTTTGCCACATGAGAATTAAGTCAAGTTTCAACCACATCCAGGCAGCGGAAAATCAGAAGTTTAGAAGCTAGAGCAGCATAACAGGCAGCCAATTGGGAGCCTGTTTGATACAGAGCCATTGTTTTTGCTTTGATTTAATTGGATCACGGTCAGAGACAGTATATGGTGGCCAGCAGGGACAACATTTGACAACAAAGACTAAAAACTGTATATAACTGTGCCATTTGAATGTTATTGTCTCAAAAAGTCTTGAATTCAAACACCTTTTTTACTGGTATTTGGCACTTGGTGGGTGTTCATTTTGGACCCTCATAGGATTAGTGGACAGATGTGATGGAGATGTGAACTGAAATTTTTACGTGTCACAAAGTCACATGTAAAATCAATATTTTTACGTGATTGCCTGTATACATCTTAACAAAAATGTTCACGTGAAAATATAATGTACCATGATCAAAATCTTCACATGTGATTGTCTATTCACATGTGAACCAATACTTTCACATGTGCAAATAAAATGCCAGAAAGTCACATTTCACAGAATCACATGTGGAATCACAGGTGAAAAACGACGTGTAAAACACATGTCCAAAAACCTCTTGCACAAGATCACATGTGATTTCCACGTGATTTTTTTTTGTAAGAGCTGATTTGGTCATACTGCAGCTATATTGTAAATACAAATTAATGTATCTGTTTGCATTGCTTGATTTGACATTGTCGAACCTCTAATGAATAGACTACTGCACTGTTCATAATGGCAACAGAAATGCTCAAGATCATTGTTAAAATGGCACTGCTTTCCTAAACCAGTAAAGTAGTTTGATTCCACCTAGTGAAGTCTCGATAATGATAATGTCTTTTTTCCGCCGGTCCCAGACAGCTGTTCTCATCTCATGTAGGCAGTTGGCACCACTTATGTGATTCTCATCAGCAGTGGTTGTTTTGCTTGGAGCAGCCAGGACCGAGATGAGACTGTGCATGTCCTTAATTCAGAGCAGATGGAAACTAAATGGATGTGCCATGGACTGTACGAGGTCACAGCGGAAGACTCAATTGGCGTGCTTGGCTTATTCAATTACCCGACTCCTCCGAGTCCCGCAGCAGCCAGGTGGGACTCTGTTGTAATTCTATTTCACTCTACTGCAGCGCGCAAAACCGCAAGCAAAGAACCATGCAGTTTACATGACACAACATGGCATGTTTATGTTGCTTGCTATGGCACAGTTGCCAATGTGTTACTAAGAAAAGACGTTATAAGTTATGTAAGAAGACGTATCAAAGTAAAATGTAAGTGAATTATTTGTGATAACTGACCATCCAGTGCCTCCTCAGCTCTGATTACTTTTGGTGATTACAATAGCCATGTAAATACTGTCATGTGAGAAGTCCTAATTCTAATGCTTAATAGTAGGCAATTATTAATTATCTTGCTAATAATATGCAGTACAATGTGCCCTTTTTAACTTGTGAAGCTTGACTGAGGTTGGTGATTGATTGCTGGAATGGCGTTTCCTAAAATACACAGATGAGATATTTCATTATGAATGATATGATGGATGAGCTCACGCTGGTTTAGTACATTATAGCCTCCCATCTCTTTTCTTCAATCTAAACTCAATCATAAGGCCAATGAACTGCAAACTTTATTTTTAATTGCAATCAATTTTATAGGGTTATGACAGACAAACACATGAAACAGTGAGATACTGTTGGTAGTGATGGCGTTTTGGAGCTCTATCCATATATCTGTTTTTACGTTCAGTGCAGTATCTCCAAAGCCAACGGAGCGTGAAAGGCATTTCTGCAGAGTTTACTATCTCTATCAAGATGTCTGATCTCACAGAGGATTTATTACCGGACACAAGGCAGATCAGACAAAGACTTGTTGAAACTGTTGAAGGCTTGTACAAGACAAACCCCAGTTCTTATTTTTATACCGCACAGCTGTAAAGATATGAAATGAGTAAAGCCTCCTCCTAGCGAAGGATTAAGGTGAGGTTTTAATAGGAATTAGAACAGAATAAATAGTGCACTCTGGTGGAAAAATATTCACTCGTAAAGCACTGGGGATAATGTGCAGGTGTATTCCCGAGAATTTTTCACTCCAGTATGATATGCCTCATTTAAAGGAATGCCTCATGGATGTGTGGTCATGAATTAATTCAGTATGCTTTCTTTTGGGAGGCTTTTTTTTTTGTCTCGAAAACCTACACCTCAGTTTTACAGCTGAGCACCTCGTGTCACTTTCAGAACTCATAAATATCAAAGAGCGAGTTGAGGCCGCTCATTTCATCTGACCTGATTACAAGCTTAATAATAACACATTGCTGCCTTGCGTCCCCAAACATTTCCTACCCATAAATCTAATTAGAACAAACATCCACCATTGCTAAATTTATGCACCAACCCTGGAGCTAACTCCTGCCTGGGAAATGCAAAGAGATATCTGGGCTGCTAATGGGGTAGGTTAGGGAGCTGAGGTCAGCAGCTTTGGTTCAACTAAGCTCTATGTTATGCTCTGAAATGCTCAGTGGAAGCTGGACTGTAGCCTTTAGGGACTTTGGCAAAGTGCTTAGAGAGGTGGTCAACAAGGGATTGCCCTCGCTGCAGAGAGAAGAATCGGGTCCTTTGGGCTGATTTTGCATAAGTTATGCAAAAGAAAATGGATGATGTGAACACCGGCAGAGAATCCTGGAATACAGCCTCCTGTGAAATGTCACATAAGAGACAGAGCTTTAAAGACCCACACTGCTGACTTTAAATTCAGTTTGTACTGTTGGCAAACCACCTTACAAGTGCAAAAAAGAAAACACCTTTGCCTTGTTTTTCACAAAAAATTCTGGTTTCATGCACCCACGTTATTTTACTACATCTAACACCTGTCTTGATAATGGTGGGTGTAGCATTTCCATTCAACAACAGAGCTTTAATTGACAAGATGACAGCCAATCACACCCTGGAGGTAACCATGCATGTGAACTGTAAACAGTGTTGGACAGAAGCTAGCATAAAAGAGGGAATACAAATAGCTAACACAAATAAAAAGCAGCAGCTTCTTGCAGGTAGTTTCTTATTTGAGTTGACTGGAGAAATGGCATCAGGTGTCAACCTAGCAAACGTGGCGAACCACACGGAGTGTTGAGTCAAACAGCAGTCCAATACTTGCCGATGAAATGAACACGCTCAGTCTTCGGTTTTGTGCAGGTTGACACCCCTGGTATAACACAACAACAACTATCTGCCATGTTTGTTTGGTGATATTGGTAGTACACAAAATCATTAGCTTCACAAAGGTAGCTAGCTTGGAAACAACAACAAACTGGTTACACTGATGCAATGAGAAGAAGGGTGGCGCATTTCCCAGGATGAGCAAAGGTGGGACAAAAAACACAACCAGTGATATTTAGGCTACTGTAATTCTTGACACAAAATATGAATAAGAATTTCAGCCCCGATGATTATGAAACCACGTCATACAATATTTAAAATATCCAGACCCAAGCCTCATAACCTCACACAAAGCTAGAAAATTGTGTTTTCCAATGGGTCTGTAATTGATGTCTTGAAGGTTATGCTGAATTGAAATACAGCCTAGCAAGAATTTGGCAGATGGCACATGTAGGATGTGGCCAAGTAGGTTTGAATTATGTGCAAGCCAAACAAACACAAAATATTCATAATATGATACTATGGAATAGTAAAAAAACATACAGCAGCTTTGGAACTGATTTGGGTCCTGGTTTCACCAAATGATGCAGGTAGCAGCTGTGGATGACTACAGACATTGTCTCAACTTTCATTTTGGCGTTATATTTATACTCACATCAATATCAATAATCGCATCAATATACTAATTTATTGAACGTCAAATTGTTGGGAGACTAGGGTCTTCTAAAGACATTGGTTTTAATTGAAATTTCCGGTCCTGTACCTTTATTTTTCTACCAATACTTTGTTGGTCACTTCTTCTTCATCCAGATCTTTTTCAGGACCCACCTGATTTGACTAACAACTCGTGCTGCTCCTGATTTATTTTACCATCAGATGATCTGAATGACTTTGAGCTGAAGGTATAAGCAAGGGCGGAATCTCTGAGTGCCCCCTAGACATGCATCAGTACAGCTGGCCGTGAGGAGACGCCCAGCTAACAGCTTGCTCTGGGACTCAAACACGTGCCAATCATTAGTCCACAGAGAGCGCTGCACGCAGTTAGCATCATGTCAATGTGTCACTGATGGAGGCTTAAAACAAGGCTATGACTTTTCATATTGGTAATGACTATAGTCAAATGCACAAAGATTAGTTATTGTTGTCAAACAGTCCTACTCCATCTAAGAATCACTGAACACAACGAGACATACTTTGGCTTTTTTTTTATTAAATAAAAGAATGGCTAGTGCATTCTGGTATCTACTCGGACTTTCATTTGAATGTGTTTTATTTTTAGACATGAGTAGTAGGTGCACTGAGATCTGGCAATGACTTAAATTGTGCAATTTTTCATAATTCAAAAAATATCAAAATGGTAAAATATTTCAGTTCTTTCCATTTTTCCACCTTTGGTAATTAGCATTGTTATGGCTGTATGTGTTCCCTGTGCTGTTCTTTCCCCTCTCCTGTCTCTACAGCTCCGCCCAGGTCTTCTACACCTGATTGGTTCTCAATGAGGTGCTTTCAATGGTTGTTTGTAGCCTTGCTTTAGTGTCTTGGTTGTTTTGTATGTTTTTATGTTAATAAATCCCATGGCTTGGGTATTTTAAAAGGTCTTGGTAGAGTTTTATTTTGGGTCAATGGTGGAGTGTTCTTCGCCCCATAGGGCTGACCAAGGGTGGGGTGTAACAAGCATATACGTGCAACCTAACGCCCTCAGTTAAAAGTATGAACATGAACACTGGGGTCAACAAACCAGCGTGGGGACAAGGCCAAGGTCGTCATGAAAAGAGACACCCGGCAAAGGGAATCAGGAGATTTCAGCAATTCCACGCCAAAGCTGGAATCAAAGATCAAACTATGGTTTACCTCAAAATCTCTGCACGCTTCAGAAATAGATTTCCATCTTCTCTCGTAATCCAGCAGCCTAAAATTTACTTTTTTGTCCCTGGTCTTTTCCCATATATTTGCCATTTAGCTCCTAGAGAGAATCTAACATAGGTCACTGAATCACTTACAACACTCCTAAGAATGTGTCCTCATTCACAAGAGTGTCTGCCATTTCAGTAAATAAAATCTCCTTCAGCTGCCGCCTTGGCATCAAATGATTTCTACTATTCAATATGTAAGAATTTTCTGCAGCACAAAACTTTATAGTATCCTCAGCACAGACCTAGAAGAGAACCTTCAGTGCAAAACCATACTCAGTATGGACCCACAGAACATCCTCAGTACAACACTTGAAAGTATACTGTAGTCGGAGGATGATGCAACATTAGAGAAATAAAGTCTCAGCATGGGGAAGCATTAAATCCCAAATTACATCTTCTGGCATTATCAAGCAAAGCAAACACATACCATTCCTGATTTGTCCACCAGCTCTCTATGCCTGTCTAACCCTGCTGTCCCCCTGGGGAAAGGAGGACGAGAGCCATCTGGAACACTCAGGAAGAAGACGTGGTATGTGCATACATATGAGACGACATGGTTATTTATGCATAAGTTTGTTGCATTGTCTGAATAACTCTTCATTATAACTTTTCATTAGCAGATGCAGAACACAGAAGCAAACGTAGCATACAACAGTGGATTTGTGACATGTAGACCGCTGCAAACAAGAACACCAACTTCAACCTGAAGAAATAACAAGCAGTACAAAGGTGTCAAAGCGCAGAACTCCCAGAGCTTTTTGCAATTGGAGATGTAAATCATTGACAGAGAGTGACGAATAGAGCACGCTCATGAGATCTTGACAGAGATGGAGGATTAATTACGCAATTATCTCCAAGCCTGCTGGAATCTCCAGGCATAATTACAGGGCCCATTCATTTTACTTTCTGCCACTGTTTTGTCATTTATAGCCTCCTCTCTTGTTTTCCAACAAATTAGGGTGACATATGGCTGAAGCTGAACATCATTTCAAATTGGAAAAACACAAAGGGATGCCATGCAAAACTTAGGAAATGGGACAGGTCTGCCATCCAAGGCTGAACTTACTTAAATATAATTTGGAGGTAACGCTAATTTCAAAAGATACAATTTTGTGTCATACATGGCGGGTTTTATTTTTGCTCCAATGTAACAACTTAATTTAAAATATGTCGTCCATTTTGCTTTTGGCAATTCGTTTCATGAATATTTGGGTCAAGATCAAGTTTTAAGGATAGGCCCTCCCAGTGTTAAAGCTGTTTTATTATTAAATGGCACCATTATGAATGGCAAAAAACCACAAATGCTTTGTGAGCAAACCCTGCAAGACAACATCTCTGCTCACACTAGATTCTCCTTTGTTTACAGCACGAAAAAGTCTTTCCCAGACTTCATTTTAGTACGGCAGCAAGGTTCGGGGTCCGCAAACAAAAACACAGAACTCATGTGAGCTCAGGATTTGCAATAAAGCCAGCTACCTGCTCATTAAGCCCCATTCTCTTTCATTCCACAAGCTTGTTGCTCTCCTCGGTCTCTGGCCCCCGGCAGTCCCTACCTGCCATACTGATGCAGACGTTTCTTTGGAGTGAGAGACTGCACTCATCTCGCCGAGATCTCCAAGGGTCCAAGATGTGCAGAGAGCGAACACAGCGAGAGGCTGTGCAAGGAATACAAGTTGAGGAAAATATGTCTGAAATGTTTATTCTAATGCTAATGACAAAAAACTGCATTGATTAACATGTCATCAGAGCCACTGCGGAGTTTGGTTGGACACAAAAAGGAAGCTAATACACAAAGTCAAAAAAATTAATTTGTTGAGGCCAGTAGTTTTCCCCAGGTTTACCCACATATTAAGGTATTTGCAAAGTGTTTTCAAGTTTTGAGAACAGCTATTATTTCTTCACTCTTAGTAGTAAATTGCTAATCTTTGAGCCTTACCGGTGTTTTGACAAGATTACTTCTCCATAACTTTATTTCAAGGAGTACAATCAAGTATATTGTATATTCACAGATCAGTTATAGAAAAGCAATACCACACACTAAACATATGAATGTTAAAATATGCATATATGCAATAATATGCTTCATGATTATTTAATAAGCTCTGCAGGGAACAATGATCATTACACAAATAATTTGTAACCTGGAGGTCACTTGATATCATCATGCATAACATAGCATTAGGAATATTCACACTGTAGCTCTCAGATGAACACCGACTCAACAAAAAGTCAAAGAATTTAGACAAAAAAAGCTTTATTATCACTTGACATATTACAATAGGTTATGAATGGATTAAATTGACTCTAGAGTCACAATCACTAAAACAGATGATATAAGCCTTGGAGCTGTTATGAGTTTTCCTTTTTTTTCCCTCACAACTCCAAGTCAAGCTCACTTAACAACTAAACCGAGGTTCATCTGTGTCAGCCATGTCCTCGGGACAAACATACTTTCTATTTCTACTTCTTCTCAGCTATGAGGTATAGCAAGTCAATATACTGCAGTACAAAAATGTGACAATACGAATCGTGCGGCAGAAAATCGCAATATTAGCTACTTTTTATTTTGCTGTAGTAATCACAAATGCGATGGTGTGCCGATCACAATTTCACAAGCTCTCCCTCCAAATTATATTATCTGCACTTTGTGATGACATTTTAAAATTGTTATTTCCATTCTAGAAAGCCAGTGCCATTGCTAGAAAGGTTTGTGGCTCAGAAACAAACATCATTGAACTTTTATTTATTACATCATACTGTGGTTTTATCGAATCGTGAACCTCATATTGTGCATCGAATCGTATTGTGAAGACAGTGTATTGTCCCATCCCTAATAGCAAGCCACTTATTAGGAGACTGTAGATAAAGATATAGATGCCAGTGCACTGGTCAAAAGCTAGCAGAGACAAAAAAAATGTTTTTAAATAAATACTTTTAAGGAAGTGAGTAAAGGGACGGCAGGGAATGTGATCTTTGTCCCAGCTCAGCTAAGAGACTCCAACCATATTGCCAAGTATTCACTATTCAGTGTATTTATAACAATATGCATCAAACTCTCCGAGACCCATGCGTTTCCCTATAGCACACAACCAAAACAAATGAAGTACAAATAAATACAACACCTGAGCTTGACACTGTCAGTAGATGTTGATATAAATTACACAACCTCAAGCTGAAACTCCAAAGTGACCTTTCCTTCAAAGCTTTCATCTGCCCTCCACTAATCAGGCCCGTGATGGACGTTCTCATTCTGAAGGCTGTTTCACTTGTCTCTGTCATAATAAGGTCACTGCCATTCACCCACCAACTGTGAAAGTATTTTTGGCACATTAGACACATTAAGCTTTACATCACAGGAGTAGTATTGCACCCTAGCCCTCTTCAATTTAAGATTTGATTGACAGATGGAATATCAGACATTAATGAGATAGGAGGAGGAGGAGCCACAGAGTTCTAAAACACAGAGGTCAGGAGGAAACAGCTGACAGTCACCGTGCTCATGTTCAAAGAGACTTTGGGGTCAAACTACTGGGATTTATTACGGTTGTCATTTAACCAGAAAAATAACAAATATGTCATTTTTATTTTTATAAAAACTAGCTGTCCCATGCTACTGGCTCCTAGTTGATGTGTTGCACTCTAAATGTTTAAATAAATATTCAAAAACGTTTAAAATGACAAAATCAGTAATTCAATTCACCTTTGCGTATCCTTCAAAGACTAATGACTGCTGATTACCTTTCTTTTAGGTTGACATCCCAAAACTGGCACAAAGCCATCGGCTCATGTATCACAGCTTGTCAGGAATCATTTCTCCAGCGCTGACCCTGACAAACTGTTTCAGTGTCTGAAATTAACTTTTTGGCTCTCCGGCCAAGAGCTGGTAAACTAAAAAAAAAAATTACCTGCCAAGAATCATTTTTTACCAGCCAAAATAATAAATCCACACCTTTTTCATAGACATTTTCATAGACATCCTGGAGGGGTGGTTTGCCTGCTGCTATCACTCCCTCGAGGGCAAGACTTCAACTCGAACTTGGCAGCTGGGGCCTGACCGGAGCAGCCATCAGAGGCTGCACCTCTGCCCCCCACATCAGCCTTGGAGCAAAATTGTTAGAGACATCCAATATGTCCAAGCGTCTTGGACATATTGCAGCAGCTACCAACTGCAGTCGCACAACAGCAGTGCTCCAGCATCATCGTACACATTGGCTCCAGCAACACCAAAAGGCAGCGGTTAGAAATGGTCCAGGCAGGTTTCACACAAGCGCTAAGGGAGTTGAATGCAACAGAGAAGTGAGTACTGACCTCCGGACCAATTCCCACTCTTGATTGGGTCTGTGGCACTACCCGACTTCCCTCCCTGCACAACTGATTGAAAGCCAAATGTCCCAAGATCAAAGTGGAATTTATCCAGTTTTGATCTTCTCTGGAACTGCAAACAATTCCACAGAGAAGATGGACAACATCCTAATGGTATATATGCTGGCTTCAAACACGCAATTTGATTCCCACAGCCACATTCCCACTCATAAATGGACAAAAGGCAGTCTGTGCCCTCACAATGGGACTGCCCCAATTTTCTTTTCTCACCTAGAAATCTGCAATCTTAATCAAAATATATATTGGCTTCAATTTAAATTCATACATATAATAATAGTACAGGGAGATTACATTGTGTAGGGAGGCTGATCATCCTACATGGACTGACTGGTGGTATCAGGCAGTGTTTCTGGACATTTTTGACATTCCCATTCATGTTACTTAAAGTTTAAAGAGATTTTACCCTTGATCCTTGACTGCTAAAATGTTTGACTATTTCCCAAACTATTGCCTTAAACAAGTTATTTAATTTTGGCCATTTGAATGTAAGCAGTGGGTTTCCTCCGGGGGCTCCAGTTTCCGCCACCATTCCAAGGACATCCAAGTCAGGTGGATTGGAGACTCCACTTTGCCCATAGGTGTGAATGTGAGTGAGTGTGTTAGCTCCGTGATGGGCTGGTGATCTGTCCAGGGTGTTTCCCTGCCTTCCGCCCAATGCGTGATGCAATAGGTTCCAGCTCAGAGGTCTGTGGAAAACCATGTTCAGAGAAAATGACGACATACTGCAGATGTTAATGACAATGGGACATGTCTCCACCACTTTTCTTTTTTTCAGTGATGCAATCAGCTGCGCCACAAATATCCTCTCAGCAAATGCGAATGAATCCTCAGTGATGTTTGTTGTGACTCCCTGTCAAGAAGTAAATGACAAGAGCAACTTTGCGGTAATGCAACAGGACAAGTAGCTATGCTATGTTGACTGCAGCTATGAATACCCCTGAAATCCAGATGGCCTTGCTGGCAAAATGTTGGATGTTCCAGTATTTTTATAACTTAATGAAGACAAATGAATAATGGTACTTTCTGGCCCGCACAGTATCATAAATTTGATTCAAAATGAGCTTGGCATTCATCTAAAAGAAAGCCAGCTGCCAGAGTAATCTTTGATGCTGGCCTAACCCTTTCATGTACAGGTGAAGTGAGTTGTACAGTCTCTCAGTCAAGAACCATCTAAAATATGAAGCCGTTTTTATCATTCAGCAATCTGGGGAAATTGATTCATGCTTTAGTTCCTCTTGCCTAGACTCTTTACTTCAGCCCAAAAGTCTCTCCAACGCCTCCCGCTTGTACAGAAGGCTGCAGTAAGGGTTTTAACTGGTGCTAATGGAAGAAATCACATCACCTCTGGTATCATTTAATTAGGTACCTGATCGTTTCAGAATTCCTTTAACCCCTTAAAAGAAGCCAGGGGAGCCAAGGGAGCCAATCTACAACCTTAGTTCCCTGAGCAGGGGTTGCCTGGTCTTTCCTAAATCTAGCTTTAAGACTAACAGAGAGCAGGCCTTTGCTGTCAGTAATCAAGTGAGATAACTGTCATTAAACTAGGCTACTCAAAGTGACTGAAACGTACTGACCGTGCTAACATGGCTAACAGCTAAGCTA
>OMOV01088449.1:0-12959 GCA_900312565.1 Beryx splendens | reverse complement strand
GATATGACTATGTGTGTGTGTGTGTGTGTGTGTGTGTGTGTGTGTGTGTGTGTGTGTGTGTGTGTGTGTGTGTGTGTGTGAACAAGAAGAATAACTTACTATATATTTCCTCAATATCAATGTGATCAACTTGAGAGTCATTGATGGTAACATGCTCTTCAAATTTGAACTCCCCGAGAATGAGACCTTCCTGCAAAGTCAGAAAATGGACATGCTTAGTTTTACTAATGATTTGGGTAGATGTTATCACCCACTTCAAAAACTGTTTTCCTAGCTGTTTTCCTTTCTTCCTAACCCTAGCAACAATGATAGAAACATTTTAATGCATTACTAGTTCCATCATTATATTGATTCATATTTTCTTCTAAGAAAATATTAACAGAACCAGTTTTTTGACCAGCAATGGCTTTTTCCATGATTTATGGGTTGAACACTGACTGCTGTCAGACACAAAACATTAATAAATACAAATAAAGAGCTACAATACAGCCTTGATAAAGTAATGTAGAGGGAAATCATTGTAATTTAAGTGAAAACCTCTTGAATTTTTTTTTTTTTTTATGAAAACAAAACTTTTATTCACAAATATGTGTCTGTTTTTGAAGATGATACATTTAAATATAGTTTACACAGAAAGGTTATTTGTGTTTGGTTTTTTGCGTTCAAAAATCTTAATACATATGTGTGGATTGTAGTATTCATTTATGTTTTCTCATGTATAGTCATTGTATTTCACGTATTTGTGATTATTGATTGTCAGATTTCCCTCCATAACACCATGCCGAACTCCATTCAAAAATCTGGTAACGTTATTCCGTTGTTCCGCCCAAATACACCGTGGTGGGCGGTAACTGTGAACCAAGTAACGTTATATACATTTAAATTTGATTGAAATAAGTATGCCGAATTTAACAGTAGACCAAAGTGATACGTAAATTATCTTTAGTGGAGCTTTATGGGCTATGTATTCGTGAATAAGCAATGCAACATTAAATTTGCTGGATTTTAGTTTGGGTGTCGTTCTCCATACAGCAGAGCGCGACTCGTAGGGGCTAACTTACTGTTCGATATGTTAAAAAGTTGTGGAAATTAATGACAGTGTTGCATGCTTTTGCCTTAAACACGTAAAAGTGGTTCAATTCAGAGGTTAAAATCCTAACTGTCACGCTAAGCCACAACTTTGATTACAAGTTGTCAAATAAACAGCGAGGACGCTTCCACCGCTGCTAGCTAGCTTTCCTCAACCGGGAAACAATAGATCCAATTGGTGCTCGAGGACAACTTATGTTGTCATGTGTGTATTGCTTTAAATGTAAAGAAAACCTTCCTCACCGCGTCTGAATCACTGTTAGCATGCTGAAACATTAATGAAGCCAGGACAATCCCAGACATGTGAACGGTTGGCTCCGCCATGTTTGTTGACCACATTAATTTAAATCACACTGGAGCCATGACTGCAGCGCGATATAACCGCATTCGTGCTCTGCGTTTTTACTGCGCAGCCTCGCTTTGGGAAGTGACCGGCGGAGGCGTGTTTTCAACCCGCTGGCTTGGGATTGCATCTTGTTTTGAGACACTAACGTTACTCTGCGTCTTCGCACGAGGGTCTTTAAGACTGGGGGAGCATACGCTGACTATCTAAACGTCTTTAAGGTATATATTTGAACACTTTATGGTTTTTTTTGCTGTTTATGTTACTGTCATATATCCATTAGCTTACAGTTCTAAGTTTACACTATTCACAGGCAAAATGTCTTCATTAATACCCAGTAAAAAGAAAAGGAGCTGTGTAACGGCTGTTGTCCTGTGTTGTAGGTGATGCCATGAGCCCAGTGCGTGCCCGGGCAGAGAGTGATGGAGGACCTGTGGGGCGTAGCGGTGCTGCTGTTCCAGCTGTGGATCTCTGTGGTGCTGGGCCTCATCATGCTACCTGCAATGTTTGGCTTCTCTCTGGGAGTCACCGGGGTCTATATTAAGATCTTGGTCCAAATCCTGGAGGTAATCTAATACACAGGTCTTTTCTTGTTTGCGCTTTAGGCAAAGGGCTTATTGGAAAAGTGACTGTTTTATTTAATGTAATCTGATAGGGAAGAGATTTGTCATTTAAGCAACAAAAAAGAAGAAGATCCGGATGCAAATTTCATCACTGTACTCGCAGTGATGAAATGAACCATCTGTAGTTGTGGTTACCCTGTTCACTCCTCAGTTAATATTCATGTACAGTTAGGCAACGTGCAGCAGGCGTTGTGTCAGAGGTAATCTGAAAATAACTTTGTTTTCTTACTAGTGGGCCACACTACGAATCCAGAGGGGACGTAAGGAGCAGCCCAGTGTTCCTGTCCCCCTGCCCAATGGTAAGCACCTATATGTCCACTATGAGGGAGTTCATGAGGGAGTAAGATCCTGAGTGCTTCACAACAAATGAATACTCAACTTTCCAATTTACTTTCTTGTATTTGTTCATTTTTATACGTTTCAACACTAAATATGTCCTTAATGTGAGCTCCAGTAAAGATCTCTTAAAGACAGTAGACACTGGGGGAAATGTTGAAATGCTAACTTAGAAAGAGCCATTTGTAGTTCGTTGTCCCCCCCTCCTCCTCAGTACATTGTGTCCTGTGGTATGAGGGATTTGATTCAGCTGCAGAGGGGCCTGACCCTGCTCATGTGACTGCGTGTGAGTGTGGGGGCTCCGGATTGGTCAGTCCTTGCATCTGTCGGGGTGCTGTGCGGCAATATGGAAATGCACACAGCCCCCGTCTCACGCTGATGATGCAACTGCACATTGCATAAGTCCAGCCAAATAACCAGCTTGTGCTCAGCCCACATCCAATATACTGTGAAACACTGTCTCTGTGTCCTCAGCCCCACTGGCAGCAGCTGCTGCTCTGTGTAAAAATGTACTGCAGATTTAAATGTTTGCGAGAGGTCACGGCCCTCGTGATCTATGGAACACTTGTTTCTGCTTAAGCGCGATGCATGTTGTGCGACTGTTGCAGATTGTTTTAATCTTATTTTCAGCTTGAGCTTTAGAAGGGTTTTAGGCTTCTCATGGCAGAGAAAACATATATAACTGTGTATGACTAATAAACAGATACGGAAAGTTGAGCAGCTTTTGGAGTTATTGATAAAAAACATTTCGACAGCTAGTCATGTTTACAGACCAGTTATTTATCCTGGTGCTGTTTTATCCCTCTGAATTTGTTCCTCTTTAAAGCACACCAAGACAGTTTGTTGTATTAGTAAATGAGTCACATAGAGGATGTTACGCAACGTGATTTAGCAAATTATTCAGCAAAGATTGCAGAATATGTGCTGTCCTGCTTCCTTTGCCAAGAACGTGTTATAGTCAGACTCCAGTTATATATAATGAGGCAAGGTAAATGCTTGTGTACACACTGCTCTGGATCTCTCTTGGAGGTGTGGATAAAGACTGTAAACATGTGGAAGGGTCCAAGAGGTAAAAGACAGGGGTGTAGTGGAGGGTAAACACACTTTTGCATTTATCCAGTAGAGTTTACCACCTATTTAGACTGACAAATCTTTATGAAATTCACAGTATACATCATAGTATCAGATACATGAAGATAGGGTCTTTGTATTTACCACTAAATCACTGATAATACAGCAGAATAAACCAACAGAGCAGGATACCTCATTAGTTTGCTGCTACATTGAGTTTGTTGTGAAACCTGCACAGGGATCATTGAGAGAGAGGGGGGCTCCATGGAGGAGGAGATGGGGGAGCTGCGGCGCTCCCGGCGTGGGTCGCTGGCCGGGGGAGAGTTCTCCCTGAGCGACGTCTTCTACTTCTACAAGAAGGGCGTGGAGAGCATCGTGGACGATCAGGTGACCCAGTGTTTCTCCTCCGAGGAGCTGGCCTCCTGGAACCTCCTCACCCGCACCAACCAGAACTTCCGCTACATCAGCCTCCGGCTCACCGTCATCTGGGGCCTGGGCGTCTTCGTACGCTACTGTGTCCTCTTCCCTCTCAGGTCAGTGTGAGCCAACTCGACCCTTGACTTCCTCAGGGGAATGGTGAATGTGGCAAGAGTCTACCCGCTGCTCCATATCTTTGGGCTTTGCAAGAGGCAGAGAGCGCGTGCCGGTTTGTTGTGTATTCACATGAGTTGCAGGCTTTTCCACGGCGGTCTCTCTTCTTCTCTTGCAGGATCACCTTGGCAGTCATTGGGCTGACATGGCTTGTGATTGGAACGACCCTGGTTGGATTTCTGCCAGACAGCAGGTACAGTAACAAGGAAACATTTAAGAAGGTTTTGCATCTTCTGCATTTTCCACGATTCTAACTTTTATTTGTGTGTGTGTACTACAGTGCGAAGAACTGGCTGAGCGAGCTGGTCCATCTGATGTGCTACAGGATCTGTGCCAGAGGACTCTCAGCGACCATCCATTACCACAACAAGTCAGTTCCAGCTGGATGTGTCAAGTGCAGCTACTGTTATTTCACATTACTTCTCACTCTTTATCAGGCCTTTTAGTTATCACCAGGCATTAATACAGGTGGTCCTCTTATTATTCTAGAGAGAATCGACCACAAAAAGGAGGAATATGCGTTGCGAACCACACCACACCTATTGACGTTGTCATTCTGGCCAATGATGGATGCTATGCAATGGTGGGTATCATCGACATGGCAGGTGAGCGTGTCACTGATATTTGATATTTCACCCAGCAGCTATTGTTTCTAAAGAGGCAGGGAATGTCTATGCCCTTTGCCCCATGCCGTCCTCAGGTGGGTCAAGTTCATGGAGGCCTGATGGGGATCATTCAGAGGTCGATGTTGAGGTCTTGCCCCCATGTGTGGTTCGAGAGATCAGAGATGAGAGACCGCCACGCTGTTACCAGTAGGTGAGACAGTCATCTAGTGCATAGGAAAGGATACCAGTAAAAACACATGGGTTGTAGACACAGGAAGAATTCTGCAAGAAATAACAATGTTGAGTTCTTGTCTTTTCATGGAATTTATCTATTCATTTTATTTATGATAAATGCCTATGGCCCTATCACACCATAATAATAACTCCAACCATTTTCAGCCTGGACCCTATTATCCCGTCATTTTCCATCATTGATTCTGTTCTGACCAAAATCTCGCCTGCTTCACTATAGAAGCTACTTGCTGTATGTCTTGCTTGCCTGGGCTTGCAGCTCTCCAATACAGTCCAACAGGGCCAATGGACACTCTAAAAATTAGCCCCAAAAGCACCCAAACCATGTCTTTTCAACACATTGATTGTGTTGTAATGAAACATGTTGGTAAAGTCCTGTCTTTGTCATAAAGTTTTGTTGCTGCCTTGGCTGCTGCTGTAGCACTTCCTTGTTTACTCTGTACCGGCTGTAGCTGCCTGTCTCCATGCATCACCCTGTGAAGTAATCCAAAACAAATATTGAAAGTTGTCAGGTGATAGATAAACTTAAGTGAGTGTCAATGTGTTGAAAAGACATGCTTAGGGTGCTTTTGGGTTGACTTTTGGAGAGTCTGTTGGCCCTGTAGACAGTAAGTAGCTCTAAAGTGAAGCAACTGACAAGATTTGATGGTCAAAATTGATAGGTATGATGGAAAATTAGGGTAAAACTAGGGTTGAAAATTGCTGGAATTATGTTCAATCCGGTCATTTTCTTGCTTCTGAGCAGCACTGTAATCTGCCTGAACTACTGTGTTGGGACTCTAAACAATATCCAATATCTATTATTCTATGAATCAATATTTGAAAATGCTTTTTAGATTGGTTTATTTTAGATTTTTCATTTGAGTTTATTCGCACTGTATTTTCATCCTATCAAGTCAGCGAGGATCCTCTTACAGAAAAACTACATGAAATTCACATGAATGTGGAGAACCTGAAAATGGTCCAAAACCACACATTCCCCATGTGCAAAGCACATGTTCCACATTGCCCATGTGATGTCATGTGTTTCACATGGGATTTTTTCCACGTGAAATTCATGTGGTTTTTCTGTGACCTTCCCCTTTTACAATAGTTTTACTTTTTCTTTCATTCTTTGCAATTCTTACTCATTTTGACCTACACTATTTTCTATTCTTTCTGTTTACTATCACCTGCAGAAGAAAAAAAAAGAGACACAAGAGTTAGAAATTTTGTGATACCTGTAACTAGCAACCACTTCAAAGAAGGGTTTAAGTGGATTATGAAGGTGTGGCATTCGGTGAAGATGATTTCACTCACTTTTTTTTTACTGTTTTCATGTTGAAGCTGTCGTATACCACCTGTCTCATGGTATGTTATGTGAACTAAAAAAATCTAAATGGTTAATTTAAATGGTTATAATTAAATGGTATTCAACAACAGATCCTGCTGCTGTGATTTTCAGTTGACTGTGGGTCCCACGTTTTTGAACATAATTTCACCTAATAGCATTTTTTTGATAGAAGAGAACATGGCGGAGGGATACCATTTAGGAGAGATAGTTCTTGTTTGGCAGACCAGATCTACTTTTATTTTTAAATACTAATTTTAGTGTAAAGCAAGAATAGAAATGCAAAATGAGGACAGACCCAGGTTGCTTTGTTGTCTTAAAAGCAGGATCTGTTGTTGAATCTGTTCACCAGCGTGTTAAATGTCAGTTTTCAGTCTGTTTTCTCATTTAAAAATCTGAACGCTACAAACTCGTCCAGCTGCATCTGATCTTGGTGATTAGTTTATATTCTGGTTTTCATGGCGGTCAAGAGCCGAATAACCCCCATGTTAAAACTAAGTGGAATATTGAATTAAAAAGAAAGGCTGTGCATTGAATGGTTCATAGAGTATTTGGGTCTGAAGTGACCGCATTTGATCATTCACTCTCAGCTGTCCCAGGAGCATCCATGTGTTGGACTGATGCTTTATGACGCGGAAAATACATCTAGTTTCATTGGGGATTCCCTAAGGGCCAATGGGCGACGGCTAAGAGGATTGAAATGGCATCAGTGGGACGCAGCTAAGGCTTCACTGTAGAATCCAGAGTTTAGCATTGCTTGCACTGAAACAAATTACGAGGCGGTTCAATTAGTGGGCAAGCAGTACATATAATACATATAACACAGCATCCCTGTCAGTGAGGCTAGTCTGTTTGACAGACAGATGTTTTTAGCACCGAATTTATGCTTGCTGTACTGACATTAGGTAGATTATATTCTCTTTATTTCAAGGATAATATGCCATAAATTAATACATGCCAGAGTAATGCAGTCACACACACATGCACCTTCTGCCCTCCTTACAGCAAGTACAAAATTACTATATTGTTATTATGTTAAAAAAGTTCTCATCCCTCCAGTATGACTAATGAAAAACTATTCCCTTCTCCTCCATAGGCTGAGGAATCACGTTGCAGCGAAGAACAAACTTCCCATCCTGATTTTTCCTGAAGGTTAGTTCCTACTATGCAATGAAGAAGAATATTTGAGGATGATGGTGGTGGTATGATAGGATAATTTTTTCTATACTTCATTGTCAAACAATTTATTTTACAACATGTGTGATACATTTCATTAAAGAAAACAACTTTTCTTTGTCATTTTTTATTGTATTTTTTTTTGTTTTTTTATGATAGGATAATTTCTGTCTGTGACTGTTCCTCTAACAGGAACCTGCGTCAACAATACGTCCGTCATGATGTTTAAGAAGGGAAGCTTTGAAATCGGAGGGACCATATACCCAGTGGCCATCAAGGTACTGCCTAAAGAATTAATTCATGTTTGATTCTGCAGTGATCAATTATGTGAGAAAATGTCGCCTGATGTATATCGCTCAATATTTCAAAAATATAGATGACTACATCCTCTAAAATGTTATTTCATAAGTAAAGGTCTTAGCGATGCTCTGTATGGATATTGTCTCTCCCGTCTTTATCTCTTCACCCTCAAGAAATTGCCTGTAATAACTGGACTGTCATCTTGTCTGTCCCAGTATGACCCTCGTTTTGGAGACGCTTTCTGGAACAGTGCCAAATACAACATGGTCAGCTACCTGCTGAGGATGATGACCAGCTGGGCCATTGTAGTCAACGTGTGGTACCTCCCCCCCATGACCAGACAGGTCTGAAGTTATATTTTATGCAAAATATATACCCTACCATACAAGATATTATGAGAAAATATTAACAAATATATACCGTAGTATATTATACACAGGTGCTGTAAAAAAAAAAAAACTTAAGGTCTTGTAGTAAAAAACACCCTACATACTTACATCATAAAAATCCACATACATATGTCATATATACAGTATATACAAACATACACATATATACATACAACACACCATACATAACATACAGTAAGAAAACAAAACAGAATAGGAAATAAAAATAATATATCATCTGACGTTACATAAAATTATACAAACTGAATCAATAGCACGGTACATCACTAATATAAATAGGTCTATATTCAGCTGAGCCTCTGTACCTCACTGAAAATTGAGCAGAACTGGTTCTATAAAAATGACTTCAGTAGATCTGTTACCATAAGAGTGGATGTGAGGGTTAATATATTTAAGTTATTAAAAGAAATTGGAAGTAAATTATTATAAAATGTAAAAACAAATATGCATATGTGGAATTTATTCATGTGAAATATGGTGAGAATCTCCAAGGTATGGAAGAGGGAGGGGATTGTGGGAGCTCCAGCTAGTTTGCCAACCTTTCTATCTATCTGCAGGAATAGACTGACATAAATCTTTATGAAGCTTATTCATAGTATAGCCTACATCATAGTAGTATGAAGCAGATGTAAATTATATGAAGATAGTTTTTAAGGTAAAAACAAAACAAAACATAAGTATTACTGATTTTTGTTCATATTGGTGGTTATTTGCCTTATGCTGATCACCAACTGACAACTCTGACTCTGACTCTGACTCGTGACTTGATGTTCGGTTCTGACAAACACAGTTTGGTTACAATAACAGCTGAGCTTGCATTGTGTTTTTTCCTATTGCAAACTTGTGGTTCCTATCTATGCCGTCATACAGGCCACATTGTCATTTTATTTAACCCTTGCCCGATATACTAAAGCTAAAGATGGCGTAATGTAATCAGCTGGCTGTAGATTTCTTAGAAGTAACCATTTTGTGGTTTAAGCCGACCATCTGAGACTTGACTCAGACTTGTGACCAAAGACTTGAGGCTTGACTTGGTCTGACATTAGGTGACTTGTGTCTCTGTAGACTGGACGTCATAGTTTACTCACCTTTTTATTTACCTCTACATCACTGAACATGATGTTATAACAAAATAAACCAACATTGTAGCATATCAGTGGGCTGATTAGTATTGTTTTGCTGATTTTCTCTACTGCAGTCCACCTTTCCTTTTAAAACAATAATAATCTTAGACCTATGTACTCAAAAAAGTGTCTGTATCCTATAGAAATTATTCACTCTACACCACCTGTATGTAAGATATTATGTTAATAAAACATAAAATATTATGCTGTGCCATCCAGATCCTGTCAGAAACGTTTTATCTATCCATTTCTCTCACAGTAACTTTAGAGACTTCAGACTCTGACTTATAAATTCCAGGTGAATGTTACTGTGTATGATCTGTAACATATTCCCTGTCTTTATTTCTGTCTTGAGCAGGACGGGGAGGATGCGGCCCATTTTGCCAACAGAGTGAAATCTGCTATCGCCCACCAGGGAGGCCTACTGGACCTGGCCTGGTAAGGAGGGACAAACTACTAAATGCTCATATCACTTAAATTCACAGTTTTCAAAAGTAATCAAGCATCAACTTGTCAGTGTTTTGAATGTGTCTGTGTCTTGGCAGGGACGGGGGGCTGAAGAGAGGGAAGGTGAAGGACTCATTTAAAGAGGAGCAGCAGAAGATGTACAGCAGCATGATCGTGGGACAAGATGGCAGCAGCTCCCCACAAGGCGCAGAGGAAGAATAATATCGGACAATCCCTCTGATAAACTCTGGACAATCTGATGCTAACATCTTTCTATCATGTTTGCACCTACCACATCACATGCGAATTGGATAAACTCCAAGTTGGAAAGAGGTAGGTCACATGACGCTGATTCACCTCCAGGGTGGAGGAGGTTGCTCAGCTCATACATATCCCAAGGTAATATGTATTGATGATACATTTTATACTTGCCTTTTTAACTTGGTCCACGAAAGGGTTTCCTTTGACCAACACTTTGTACCTTTTACCTGTTTTCACCTTATATGCTGGATCTGACATTTTAAGTCTAAAACCAGTGCTCAGCCTCAAAGCTTGAATGAGATGTTCCTTCTCCAAAAAAGTCTTAATGTTAAGGATTTTGTTTAATTAGATTCCTGTTGCCCTGTGTTGCTGTAGGAGCATATCTCTACCACTGGGAGGCAGTGTTTGCTAACACAAATATCATTTGAATCCCTTTATCCACCTATTTCCATAACTCAAGACTCAGGACATCAACATACATATCTGTTATCAAACGTTTTTACATATAGCTGGGGGCCACTGTGATTAAAATGATGTACATATGAAATAGCTTGAATCATTATGAAAATGTATTTGAATTTAGTGATATATCCACAAGCCAAAACTATGTTGATAGAAAATGAGCCACCCATTGCTGGTTACAATGGAATATATCTCCTTCACTGTCATCAGCTCAATACAAATTATTGGTTTTACCACACATAAGGATTTTAAGTGTATAAGTGTTAAAGTATTTTTTTTTTAAACTGAAGGTCACTTGTTGTGTTAAGCTGCTCTTTTACCTGTGTGGGTCTGTAATTATAGAAAAAATGTTATAACTGGTTTCATAATTGCCATCTGCACACAGTTATAATCACTTAACCTTATTTTTACTGTACTATGTTATAAATAGTACAACAATATCATCAGGTAGAGAGCAGTTTATAGCATCTTAATGCTGGGGTTATTTATTGGATATGCCACTTGTAGGCTAATGCAACTTTGTTTAAGACAGATATTCCCTATCACATTTGCACATGGGTCTAAATGAACGCCTGCTCTATGCCATGTTTCATTTCATTAACAGCACCGCTGATGGAAATGCTTTGAAATATCCACCTGACTGCATGCCGGGGCAGTTTAAGGGCAGAGTCTGTCCTTAGTAATAACCCATTATGCTATAGAAGTGGGAGAGGAAGAGAGAGAGAGATGTGGAGAGAGAAAAGAATCGCACGGTCCCCGGCTAAAACGCTCGCGCAGATGAGTATCGGCAAGACATGTTTACTGTGACGGTGCTTTAATAAAGAAAGCAGAGACTGTGAAATAGCGTTGAGTTATTCTTCCGCACACAGCGAGCCGGAGCGGGGCTTAAATTTCACAGGCTCTCCGTCTCTCACACCGAGGCCATCTCGCAGCCGCCTCCGGCACCCTCGGCTATAATAACAATCCCGCGACTTAAATTGCTTGAACAGAAATGTTTGTTCTCCCCTAACAAGATTGTGAATTATTAATAGGATCTAAAGCCGATTTTATAACCCGATTGTTGAGGTGGGATTCTTGGCGAGCGATGCTCCGCCACACCATTTACTGTGATGTATGTGTCTGCACATCTTTATATCCAATTTAATGTGATTCAGATAGATTTCAAAGGGACATCATAAAAGGCATTGGAGTGACCCCTGCTAGGTCCGGATGACTGTAGACTCCATACGACTACGTCTCAATATGTTGATTCGATTTGCTCAATTTGAGTTTTACTCTGGGGTGATCTATACAAATGCAATGCAGGTACACTAAGTAAATATGAATACATTTCCAAATTGAATCATTCTGCCCAGAGAATGTAGTCCGTGCAGGACATCATTTTAAATCACGTTTTGCTGGGAACTATAGCAGTTTGACCAGTCAGGAGGGTAAATGACTGAGGCTCTTTCTAAGAGTCGCCATTAGTTATAATGTCTTTAAATGCACTGTTCTGCCATCTATCCTGCGCTGGAAAGAGGCCTCCTGCTGTCATGTGTGTGATGCTGAGATACAGAGAGGATAATCAATACAGGCATACATGTTCAGTGGAATTCCACAAAACTAGATGTAGGTCAACACCAAAATCATTACAAGTGTTTATTTGGCCAAGCCTAGAGTTTAGGACTGAGTGTCCTGGGTGAGATTATCTTAACCTCCTACCTTTCAGAAACTCATCAGTCTGACTCTGTCTCATCAGACAGACCAGTCAGTCAAAATAAGGCCAAGTTAGCAAAGACTACTCACATGCCATCTAATACACACTAGACTTCATTTGACAGTATTTCTGTATGGATGTAATGTTGTAAAATGCTGAAAAATCTACCTAACACATGAGGCATGTGTGTGTTAAATGCTTTTAATGGGCCAGTAGTGTCTCATTTGCATCTTAAATATTTTGAATTCTGATATACAGTAGCTTACTGTGCAAAAGTGTTAGATTTTTTTATATAAATTTTCTCTGATGTTTGTTTTCTGCAGTAGTGTGTCAGTAGACTTTTTGCATATTTAGAAACTTTTTATTTCATTATTTTTGAAAGCATCTTCACTTAATGTCATTTTTTGACATGTGCCTAAGACTTTTGCACAGTACTGTAGTAAAAATGCTTTCAATGTCAATGTTTTAGTTTGTTGCTTGGTAGATTACATCTGCTATACCTATTCTGTGATTATTTAGTAACATCACCGTGTAATAACAAAAGGAAATGATGTAATTGGATTGTATATCCGTACAAAGGATAAACAGAAGGGATAACAGCATCAGTGTTGGGTAGATAAATAATAGATAGAGACAAGCATGCTTTCCTTCCTTTCTGTCCGCTGTGATTCTGCTTGATGTGGGCCGGGCCATGCTGGACCATGGCAGCAGTCACAGGGTGAGCGTGAAGCTGGGACCCGGTCACAGTAAAGCCAGGGCAAAATCAGGTTGACCACAGGTTACACCAAGCCTGTCACACACAAACATGCAACATGACAACAAGCCATACCAAACCTATAAGAT